>JABXWE010010988.1:0-41694 GCA_014611495.1 Limonius californicus | reverse complement strand
ACATAGACGATCGGTAAATTAAAATAAATAGCATAGAAATGGGAAGAGTGGGTGAATATATATATATATATATATATATATATATATATATTCAGGACAATCTTTCGTACTTGGAAGGGAAAATCAAAAGGCCAAGATGAAAAGAAGAATAAAGCAATCATGAGAGGCATTTGGAAAATTGAAATTAATTTTAACAAACAAGAAAATAGAAAATAAGATTAAGAAACAACGTGTTTAATACCTGTAAACTTCCGGTCGATAGTTACGGCGTCGAAAACTGGATGATGACACTAAACAACATAAAAAATCTTAGATTGACACAGTGTGCAATGGAAAGAGCCATGTTGAGAGTTTCACTAAGAGACAGAAAGACAGAAACCAATGGATGGATAAGGGGAAAAACTAAATAGCAGACGTCGGTCAAAAACCAGCAAGCCTGAAATGGACATACGCGGGACATATAGCAAGAGAAATATCTGACAGCTGGATCAAATGCATGCTTCACAGGAAGTCTTACATGCATAAACGCCCCGTAGGAAGACCCATATGAGATGGATTGACGACCTGAAAATAACAGTAGGATTTAAGTAGAACCACCGAGCCCAACGCAGAGGCATATGGAAGTCCATGGAAGAGGCATATATCCAAAAATGAACAATAGAACGCTAGGAAAGAAGGAGAAGAAGTTAAAATACAGAAATGCTAATCAAATTTCCTCCAAATTCCATATTTTTAATAGAGGGTAACTCTCTGCAGAATACCAGCCTTAAAAAATGCGCAACCCAGAATTATATATCACACGATACTACGATATGTAAATTTTTAATGACGTTATTATGAATCAGAGGTGCCTGTCTCGTATCCCTGACAGTTGAATGACTTAAGTAAAGCTCATTCAACTAAAGCAGTGTTTGAATAATATATATTCGAATGAAGAAATACCAACATAATCTTATATATTTATAAATAAGACTTTGTCGATGATAGTTAGTAATGAACTTCCAGTACCAGTACCAGTCGCCAGCGACCGCAATACCTGCAATAGAGAAGCCGGACAACACAGCATGAAAGAAGCACGAAGGTCAGGATATCTTCGGGAAATAACTTAGAGGAATAAGTATCTGATCATAGAAACTAATAGGTAGACGGTAGACACTCCTCCATGATCCCGATAGAGGACAGATCTACTCAAGGACGCGCCCTTGCCCACGCCAACCATGTTTTACCCCACTTCCCAATACCATGGGGAAATCATGTCCTAACCATGTATTCCTATCCACCTCCAGCCTATCCTTCCCATATCCCTAAACAACTCGCCAACCCACCCGGCCAGCGTGGCGTCTTACGGCCAACTATCCTGTAGCTCCTAACATGATGGATTTGAACTCGGAAAAGGTCCCCGGGTGGGTACGGTAACCCCGGAAGCCCACGCCAGGAAACTGATCAGCCCCATGGAATCTGGGGGAGGGGCAAAAGCTCATCATCACATATAGAAAATTTCAAGGCCCAAAATCATAAACCAAAATCCGCTTACCTAATCGTAACGTATAACGTTAGAACACTAGCAGACAAGACAGATTGCACGAGTTAGAGCAAGAAATGAAAAACTTAAAATGGCACATAATAGGACTAGCAGAAGTCAGAAGAAAGGAAGAGAAGCTATTAAAACATAGAAAGTAAAGCTGAGATATATAAGATGTTGGTTAAACTTGTACTGACATATGGAGCGAACAGGAATGGATACACTAAGGACTCTCGCAAGAAAAACAAGAAGGGGCATTATTAAAATTCAGAAAATAAGAGCCGTATGTAAAGTGGCAGACATTATAAAATATCTAAGAAGAAGAAGAGAGAGATGGAACGACCACGTTACAAAAGCAAACCATGAAAGACTGATTACATTAGCAAGGGCTGTAATTTATAAAACCAAAGAGAAACAGAAACCCGACTAGACCCATGAGGAGATGGGCAGAAAATTACATATCGTGGCTGCTTTTTATGTAAAGAAAGGGAAAAAACAGAAGCAAACATTGTTGTTTTCGTTCTCACCTACCCACTATTTAAAAGTTAAATAGAATGAAGTACTAAATATATCATCAAACAGGTATCTCTGATTCATAATAGTTTAGGTATCGCAGTAACGTGTGATATGTATTTTGGTTGCCTATTGTTTCGAATGGTAGGCTCATACTCTCCCGCAAATCACCTGGTATACACCAAAAGGCAATAAAATTATTCCATATCAAAAATCCGGAGATCGGTTTTAGAATAAATTAAAAAATGTGTGAAAGTGGATGGATGGATGGAGGTAATTGTGAACAGTTACAAAATTTTAAAAAATGGTATTTGTTTTTTTTTGTTTCCCGCTTGCTTAATTTTTACTATAGTACGGTTGCACCGATGGGCACTGTTTTTGTTAAATACTAATATAATGAGTAATGAGTAAATCTCTTAAATATTATACAGTAAGAAATCAACTTGACAGAAAATAAATATGATCCATTTCTATACTATAACAAATTCAATAATGTCAGTTGCTGTGATACCTGTATGTTGGGTTGCATAATCACATTTAGTAGAGGACAACTTAGCCTGTCCACTCTGTATATTGGATCATTTTTTGGGCCACCATTCTCAGTTTTTGAACTTCAATTATAATAATTTAAAAATATAACTGTAACAGATTTTTATATATAAAGGTTTGAGAATATAAAAATTGGTAATTTTTCAGAATATATTTGTTCTCTTACGTGGACTAATTTCATTAGAAACATCCTTACAAATCACCGTCACGCAGCTCTTCTCCTCCCCCAAACTTAAAAAAAGCGTTCACTTGTACCAGACACTGTTTAAGTCCTCTGTCAAATTACATTATTGTTCGAGTAGTCCCTGATGCTAAAGAGTATCGAGTTTATGAAATCAATTCCAGTCAAATTGACATTAGAGTATTAATCAAGTGTGCTTGATTATCATGTGAATGGGACAGGTCTGGTCCCATATGCCGGCTCAGAGGGCACCGATGGTGCTGTTTGCGATGCGCCCCCTCTTTCAATCCAGTGCGGCTTAAGTGGGATACAATTAGCATTACCCACTCATTTAAATTCAATTTTTCTCTAGGCATGGGGCAAAATTAATGTTGTTGCAGTTCTATAAACTTTTCTCCTACGAAAGTTTCTTATACAAATGATAATTACTATATGCATCTTGTCCACCAATGGTTCGTATGTTAAGAAATCTAAATTAACTTACATAATTTTTTTGTGTGTTAATTAAGCAGGCTTTTTCCACAACCTTAAGTTGGGACCAAATTGATGTTGTTACAATTTCAAAATCTTTGTATACAAATTTTTCTATGCCTATGACAGTTGATAAATGCTTTATGTACATCAAAAACATTTTATGTTTATAGAAAGGCTAGAGGAGGAACTTAAATGGCTTTTCCCCAGTGTGAAAATTCTAAACAGGCTTTTCCCCGTAGACACACAAGGTACTTCCTTAATATTTTTTCGTAGTTATGAAATGATTGGTGATAATTTTATTTATTTGACCTAATATAATTGAAGCTACAACGCATTTTTCTTGTGTAATTTTTAGGAAATCACTTGTAATCATTTGTAGTTGCAATTTTAAAACGAGGTTACATGTATCTGTAATTCTGACATGTAAAGCTTTTAGCAATGTACACTGTATTTTGTTTAAGCATATATTTTCGTTGTAATGCATTTGACAAATGCGTAACTTAGAAAACATCCTGTATAAGTCGGTTTGTTTGAAACTAGGAACTTATATACTACTTAGTATACTTTTCCTAAGTTTAGCTAGTTTAAAAACAGTACAAGGTTTTTCTAAAGTATTTTTAAATTACTCCTTCGATATGACGCGGCATTTAAAAAATTATCAATGTTTAGACAGCAATCTAATTGTATGTTAGGTTAGTATAAAACGAAAACCCCCGTTATTTAAATAGCTTTTTCCTAGTACACATTTGTTAAACAAATAAACAGGCTTTTACTCTTTTCTAATTTTCTTTTTAGCATTTCTTCAAAATTTCTTTGGATATTTAGATAACGATAAGTGAGTTGATTATTGTAATGTCATTAATCTTGTTTATATTAGAAAACTGAATTACATATTCATTCATTTTCGGCTCGCAGCAAGTTCTCAGTCAGGGGACATCTATGGGGCAGTGCGAACAAGCCCTGTCAGGCGAGGTCACAGTGAAATGCGGTTGAATCAGCCGCGTGGTCAAACCCCGGCTGAGGCGACCTAATTTCACTTAGTTAAGTTTAGGGAGCGTGTTGCATGAATGACTAGTATGTAAGGGACGCCTGCATCCCCCTGAAGTAATGCGAAAGCGGTTCCGATGGAGGAGCGGTAGTGTGATTGTAAAAAAAAGTTCATCGTTCTGTTTTGTTACTTTTTCGCGTATATTTACGATTACCTTCACACTGTTGCCAGCAATACCAAAATTTGCCTCTAACACCATTTTCTATTCTTAAGCGACTGCCCAAGATAGCAACTAACAATGGTAGATGAAAAGCACCTTGGTAGGTGAAAACTAAGGATTAACCTAAGTATATCATTAGAATCTTGTCCAGTAGCTGTAGGCAATAACAACATCTATGGAATTTTTGAACATTTTATAATCCGCTTACAAATTTATCTTTATACGTGACAAAGGACATAAAAGTAGATATCTTGGAAAAACACAAATTAGAAATAGTAATTATCAAAATTTTACCTGTATAACCGACTAATATCATAGAAGTTTGAAAGAAAAACATCACAATATACAGGCTTTACATCATAATTGAGAGGTCTTTTACGTGTATTTGTGTCTGAAAGTCAAGACCTTCGCAAGAACATCATTATATAGGAAAAATCACTAAATGGGGGTTCACTATATGGGAGTTCGACTGTAATAGAAGTAGCGTACCGCAATACGAATACATTTTTCTAACCAGTATTGTAAATATATCTTAAAAATTCTTAGTGTGTAAATTAAATCCGAAATTTGTAATTTAATAAATAAAAAAATGGAAACAACTTTTTCCTATTCGAAAGGCTTCTTGCCACTGTTATTAAATGGGTTTTTCCCTAGTGTGCAATTTTTAACGTAGGTACATCTTCTTTCTTTCTTTCGTTATCAATTCCTCGTTTTCCTTACTGTGTCGAGGTTGCTATAATTATCTAAAATAATTCGTTATTTGTTTGTCTAACACTGCTTTAATACAGAATAATGAATATCTGAAAAATATTATGAATATAGTATCTATTTGTAATTGAGTTAATTAATACATAAATAATTTGAAATGTGTTGAAGCGCCAGGTTATCATGCGATTGACTCGGTTTAGAGTCTTAGGCGGATAAATTGTTTTAATTATATTTTTTACATTTAAATTAATTTTTTTGATAATTTTGGCAATATTAACGATTCCCTTGTTAATCTATTTTTTACTTTATCTGTTAACACTAAACGTACCAACTCTTCCTACCAATTCGGTTTAACGAACTATTGGCAAATAGTGAATTGACAATATTTTTACTAAATAAACAATATTATGTAAAAAAAGAATTATTAATATTAAAAAAAATTAATTTCAAATATCAAAAAAAGGGAAGCGAGCGGGAATCGCAACCAGGTTTTCAGTGTGAGAACCTGGTGCTTCATCAGAATAGCCCATTTAGACTCCTTATTGGACGATGTCATTGTTGTATATAATACTGATAGTCCACGATTGTTGACACAAACTAATTTTTAAATGCGAAAAACCGTAATTAAAAGTATCTGGGAAGATCATATTGGCGCATCTTTCTGTTGCTGGTATGTGATGTCAGTTAGATGTTTCTTTGTTTTATTTTCGATTTTACGTGAATACCACTCTAATTTGAATTCATCATAAATCCGCAACATTTTTTTAAGTATTATAGAAATACAAATAAAGCAAACGATTAAAAAAAATGGAGCGTTACAGAGAACAACATTCCAAGCAATGATCAATACTAAAAGTTGTAATGTTTGAAATATTAATTTTTATGAGCAGTTTTCAAAAATTATTCAACTTCCCCGGAATGTACAATAATATTTTTGACTGTGATGTTGTCTACACATAGAGGGTGCTCGCTATTACAATCTGCCCAAAAACAATTTTTCGATTTCAAATAACTGAAATATCAACATTCCTCGTCTTGGCAAACTCACCCTGCACCTATATAATATTACAAAGTTTTGTTACCTTGTTTTAAAGCATGTTTTCAGTTGTTCAGTAGATCAATACTCATAAGGTTAGATGCTACATCATACTCTCTTATATGTAACCAGTTCAAAGATGATGTTTTAAATCTAAATTCTTCGTTCAGTAAATATGGATATAAAATAACATCTATTAGCTAGGTTCTATAACGGCTTTTTGCCGGTATGTGCAAAACCCTTCGAAGGTTTTTCTCCCACTAGTTTTATACTTTACAACTTGAATTGCCTTCAAAAAATTATATATCAACTATATCCCTACGTCCTATACCCAGCACTACAATGATTTATAGTTTTAATATTCAAATAAAATACATCACCCATTAGTACCTCTAACAATAAAAATTTAAATAACAAGTCAACCCCTTCGACTTGAGGAAATTCGTGCCATATGCAAAGTGCAGCAATGTATTTTTGATACCCAACCTGTGCCCTTTGCGGAGCGGGAGAGCAAAAGCAATTTTTCCGCAGGAGGAAAGAAAGAGCGGATTACAGGGCGTCTCAATTTAATGGCAGTGTATTAATTTGTATTATCCCGGGATAAAGTGGTGGCATTATGCACGGGATCCGGGGGCTAGGGGCCGGAATTCGCGCGCCTATTATGTTTGCGAAAGGGGATCTGCCGAACATTATGCCATGTGGACATGTGGTCGGGCAAATTAAAGATCTATTAGAATTAAGTGTGCGATGCCACGCCGTTTTGATTTTATTATTTGTCAAGTATTTACTACGTAAACTGTTTTCAATTCTACGAGGGGTTGCATGAATCCCCTTACATTAATTTATAAAAAAAAACATTGTAGATACTTTTAATCACAAAGACAAGTTGCGTTGACTACGTGATTACGTAGCCAGAAAAATATGTAAAAAAATATTAACAGAAGTTAATTCTTGCTTTTCAGAAGTCAGGGGTTCCCCTGGAAGCGTCGACTGCTACTCTTCTGCCCCTGATGACCATCCCTTGTCTTTAAGTCTGCAAGGCTCGCAAACTCTTGTGCAAGCTTCTAGAACTCCTCCACCACCTTGGAGTTTTCCTACAAAAAAGGGCACTCCAGGATTAGTCTGCGTGGTTTGCGGAGACACAAGCTCTGGAAAGCATTATGGAATTCTGGCATGCAACGGGTGTTCTGGATTTTTTAAACGATCTGTCAGAAGAAAACTTATCTATAGGTGAGTCAATTTTTGTTTCTATTCATTATCGTGATCCTCGTTTGTACAGTCTACGCAGTGTCGATACGGTATGAGGCAAGGATTTATAAAAAATATTGATTTAAATATTCTCTTGTTCGCCAGAGAAACAACATTAAGCAAATTTGAAGTAAATTCATTAAAGTAAACATAATAATAACAAGGAAATTGGGGAAAAGGCTCCTGAATAACAAAATTAAGTGAATTGGAGTATTTCTATTACATTAAAAGAACACTTGGGGTAAGTCCGTTAAAGCAAAAGACCCATGCAAAGTGTGAAGTGAAAACAGTAAGTCAATAAATTATGCCCGAAATCCTACCAGAATCAAATTGCAGAAACTTGGGGTAAATCCATTAATTGGACACAACGAGTGTGATACAACCATTAATACAAAAATATTTTTAAAATAGTTTCTAAATTTAGAGTAAATCTCGTCACTTAAAGCAATAGAATTAAATAAACTATGTCACAATAAAGCTACGCAAAAATTTGGGGTAAAATCAGCAGAGCAATAGGGTTAAGTAAATTATTGGGGAAACCGCCAGAGTGACCGAGTTAAGTGAGATAAATCCGTTAGAGAAATACAGTTAAAAACATCCAGGTAAGTCCTTTAAAGTAACTATGTTGGAAATCCGTCAAAGAGACAGGGTTATTCAAAAATTGTAGTAAGTGTCAGAGCAACAGAGTAAAAAAATTGATGTAAGATCATTAAAGCAAAAGAGTGGAATTGTGGAAGAAATCCGTTAAAGCAACAGGGTTATGCAAAATTGGGGTAAATTAGTCAGGCAACGGGAGAGGAAGAATGTGAGCTAATCCATTAAAACAGTTGAGTCAAACAAACTGTGAGAAACGGTTTCAGAAAGAAGTAAATCGAATTTGATGTAAATTTGGCTCAGCAATGCAGAAATTCGTCAGAGTAGTAGAATATAAATAAATTTGAGGTTAGTCTATCAAAGCAATAGAATTAAACCGCGAAGAATATTCGTCAAAACTAAAATTGTGGTAATTACACTAGAGCGACTGAGATAAATCAACTGCAGGAGATTTCACTCAAAGCAGCAGAGCTAAGGAATATATGAGAAGGCAGTAAAAAATGAAATAAATTCAGCAAAGAGTTAATTTAGCAAGAGTTGGGTAAATTTGTTACCATATCAATATCACTCTTGATTGAGGTGGGGTATTTACGCTTGGAATTATCATGTCTGATTTATAACAATAAACATTAAGCAACCTGGGATTACAAATACCTACTTTATTACCATAGAATCTATGCAGGCTAAAACTGTTACACGTACATGTATAAGGTATAACTACGACGAAAGGCGCCATTCATGCCAAAAGCGCATTTCCTCATAAAAATGCCGAGTTGTACACTATATTGAGAGAAAAACAACGTACATGAAGTAACATCAGGGTAATTAAGTCATTGACGTGGAATAAGCAGAAGCAACTGGTGTTCTAATTAAATGTGCCATAAGAAAATTATCACAAAAAATTAAGTATCGCAGTTGTGTTACATTTCTAAAACTTTGATGGGGTAACGTCGTCACAGAAAACCTTTAATGAATGCGAATAGTAAAACAGCATAGAAATGCAGGTCTAAGTAAGCAATCCACATGAAATCACAAAAAGAAGGACATTGTGTCTGTAAAATGTTGATGGGATCAACCGGCTACAGAAGACAGGTATATTGACATTAGAACGCCAGAGAGATGCAATTTTTGTAATTAAGATCTATTTGTATGGCAGAAGACATTGCAACTTTGTTCTGAAACGTTTAAGAAGAACATATGAAGTAAAAGCATTATCCTAGTTTGTTTTAGTTTGCAATGCGGAAACTCGCCTATCCTAATAATGTTCAATTGGGGTAACTTAAGTATAAAAAGAATCAACTACGTTTAAATGATATAGATTATAAAAAATATGGGATAAAACCATCCTTGCAAATTGTACTTCTCTAATTATAAAACCAAATTAAACAAGTTATGGGTAATCCCGGTGATGAAAACAATAGGTTGCAACGATGAACTGGTATTAAACTATTACTTAAATAACGTTTAAATGGGGAAACTTAGTGGTCTGTATAAATGAAATTTAGATTTTAAATCTAGAATAGGATAATAACCTCATTTAAATATATATTATATTATACGGCTAGATATTTGTGGGGTACATTCGCCACAGTATGTGAAAACTCTCCATTAAGAAAGTTGTGGAAGTGGTACAAAGCCAACTCTGGGCTAGAAAGGTTACAGAAAAGAAACATTGCCTCAAAAAGTATTTAATCATCATTGGGGTAAGAACATCGGCAAATTTGCTAAAGCACAATTTTCAAAATAGCGCGGAGATAATTCATGATTAATTGATAAATGGCTATACAATCCGTTCCACAATTAACGAACTTGTTCGCTTAAGTAACATAGAATCACCCCTTCAGAAAAATGTGGTATGATTAACATCACAAAACACAGAAATTTTTTATGAAATGTTGAAAAAATAAAGTGGTAATGCATCGTAACTTTATTTATTTTAGAAGAGCTTAATACATAAATAAGGCACTTTTAACGTAAATTATAGAACAAATGGTGGATGAGGAAAGTTATTTCACTAATGAGGTAAAACTGGACTATAAGTGCCAAAAGAAGAAAGAACATCGTGTAATACAAATATTAAATAAATAATGGGGTAAGAACCTCATTTAAATATGTATTATAAGGCAAGATATTTATGGGGTATGTTCGCCACAACATATGAGGACTCCCCATTAAGAAAGTTGTGAATTGGTACAAAATCAACTCTTGGTTAGAACGGTTAAATAGGAAAAACATTGCCTCAAAAATGTTTTTCAACATTGAGGTAAGGACGTCAGCGAATTCGCTAAAGAGAAACATTCAAAACAGTCCGGGCATAATTTTTGATGAATTAATAATTGGCTATAATATACGTTCTACAATTAACGAACTTGATAGAATTACTCATTCAGAAAACATGCTGTATAATTGACATTCGAGAAATTGACATCATTGATGGGGTACATTCGTTAGGAAACTTGTTGGGGTAATCCTATCCTTGTGGGATTCACAAAATTTTTAAGGAAATCTTTAACAATTGCGAATGTCGAAAGGTTTAGAATAATGCAGGATAAACCGAAGGTATTAGTTGTTGCGCTGGGCGTCGCGCTAACTCGGGAGCGTGGAACTTTCTGGTTGTAAAACGTAAACTTTAAATGGGCTCTAACAAAACTGCAAATATTTAAACCGAATCCAATTAAACTCTGCGACGGCGGAACGAACAGAACACAGTAAAATCCAAATCCCACATGAACTAGTAACGAGCGAACTTCAGGGCAAGCCCGACCGTGCCCTCCTCCTAGATAGATATGTGTAGAGCAGAGCAGCCGTTGGGTTGGGACATGTGTTCTAGTGGAATCACTTTATATATACCGGCTCATCCTCGAGTCCCGAGGGAGCGCTGGGAATCATTTGGCGAGCCCGGATTTGCCGTCAACTAAACTATTGGAAAGCTATTGGAAACAGAGGCGAACTAGGAGCGAATTTTGTTTCTAACTTGCTGGAAAACTTAGGCAAATAATATTGAAATATCCTAGTTACTTCACTACCACCGCCATGTATTTATATAGGGTGATTCACGTAAGAGGACATTTTTTGAAAACAGATTTAAGGATTTTGGTTCAATTTTGGGATCTGATCGAGGTGCGAAGGATCTACACAATGATTTTGTACTTAGTAAGGAAACTGGTCTCTGATGCCACATAGGAATTTATGAAAATTTCGAATTTTGTGCCCCTTAAAAAACCATATCTCTCATCTATAGAAGAATAGATTAACAACCCCCCTCAGTACGGAGGAAGCTTTTGCCCAACAATAGGATGTTGATAGCCAATAAAAAAAGTATCTATTCCATTGGTTTTATACTTGAAAAGTACAGAAAAAACAAAATTTTGGAAAATAAAACTACAAGTCAAACGGCCAACTTCTAAACGTTTTTTATATTAGAAAAAAAAGAAGAGACAAGGAGAAAAAATTTTGTACCGGGGCAAAGACCTGAAAGACTGTTTCATTTTTTGGCAAAGCTTGTCTCTCAGATTTATAAATTTTCGAATATATAAGTTCAGTCCCATGTCATGGGTTTATTTTGACCTAAAGGGTTGCAAGCTAAGTATCATTATAAATCTATTTTTACAGATACAGAATACGAAAGATTCCATTTATTTAAAAATCAGAAGGTAATGTTGTTTCCGGTTACACCTGAAGTGATAAGAATTCACTTTATCCATATTTGTGTATATGCAGTTTAAGCCTGTACGTAACATTGTTTCCATGCTTTATTAGTGAAAACTGAAACTGAAAAAGGTACTGCTATATTACTATTTTTCAATCCAACCTGTGTAGACATCATTATTAGAAGTATGGGAAAGTTCAGACAAAGTCTTTTGTAACAGTATTGAAGAGAAACGATGGTTTAAGTAAGTGGTAAGGGGTTTTATAAAATTTATATAAAGACTGTTGCTTATTACTATCTAAATAAAGACCATCCATTGCTCGCAATCGGAGGAGGCAAAAATTTATTCATAAAATTTAATTACAAATAATTACTGTCACAGTTAAGTCACCTATCCCATTGTTTTACTAACCGACGTATACCCTGCTCATAGAATTCTGATGGCTGTTGATTGAAGAAGTCTTCTACAGCTACTTCTGCGTCAGACTCAAAATGCCGACCTTTTAACGCCTTTTCAAAGAGTCCAAAAATATGGAAATCGCAAGACAATAGATCCGGACTATAGGGTGGATGCTCTAAAATCCTCCATTTCTTTCGTTGGAGATTTTCTTTTACTTCATTAGCAATATGAGGCCTAGCATTGTCGTACATCAAAATAACCCCACGCGTAAACTTTCCTGAAAGTTTCCGTCTTAGAAGCTTGTACAAAGTTTCATTGTACATTCATTGACATTTACTCCAAGTTCCTTAAACTCTATCAACAAGAGTCCTTCATGGTCAAAAAAAATGTTAACATCACTTTGGCTACGGTAGGTTGTGCTTTAAACTTCTTCGGTGGTGGTGAACTTGAATATCCCCACTGCATCGGCGATACCTTACTGGGTGGCTCGTAGTAATGTCATCAAGTTTCGTCATCAGCAACTATTGACAGAAGGAAGTCATCACCATTTTGCGTATAGTCTGTGAGGTGTTGCAGAGATAAGCCCATTTGCAAGCATTTTTGTTCATTAGACAAAAGACGAGGTATCCATTGCGAACAAACTTTGCTGTAACCCAGATTACGAATAATACCATAGACAGATACTACACTCTCACCAACAATTCCTGAAATTTCTTTAATCGAAGGTCGACGATTTTCGCTAATAAGGCCTTCCACACATGCCATATTGTTTTCTGTTAATGCAGTACACCGTGCACCTGGTCGCGGATCACCCATAGTCTACACTTTTCCGTTCTTAAATTTTCGGCACCATTCCTTCACAGTTGGGGCACGAAATACATAGGGTAAAGTAGGGACAGATGCCGCATGTTTTGAAATAAATTCGTAGTTTTTAAATAAACATATATTTTTATAAACTTTCAGCGATTACATATATGTTGAACTATATACTTTAACATAAATGTAAAAATAAAACAAAAGATTATATTTTCATATCGAAAAACACATTTTAATATTACCGTAATAGGCGTCTCTCCCGCCCTGGTAGGGAGAGATGCCACGTCAATGTGGGAGAGATGCCGTATCGATTAAAATGATTCATTCTTATATTTTGGCGTCCACAAGGGTTGCACAACTCTTTGTACATGTACACGTTTCATGCAACCATTTTTGGCACTGCCCACATTGTATCCAATCGTCGGTGCTCTTCGTTTTATAATAATTCTCCATGCACTCAGTACAAACGTTATCATTTTCTTCATCATTTTCACGTGATTCTTGTGTATTTTCAGGATTAGTCTTAACGATTTTCTTACTACGAGTATTCCATTGTGTTCTTGTTTCATTTTGATCTTCAAACTCAGAGTCATCTTCAGTGTCTTCCATTTCTAATTTACGCTTTAATTTTAAATGTTTTCCTTTCTGGATGGATTTAGTCTGCTTTTTATCAGTGGCTGTTCTTTTATCCCGTATATTTTCAGGAGATGTTAAAATTGTTGCCGACTGCTTGAATCTTTTATTCAATGGTGTTGGTATTACAGGAACAGGTAGGCTTTCGTGTAGTAATTTAGATGGAGTTTCTTTTGATGTTGAACTACCGGGATTATTTACTGGTACCGTATTTGATGTTTCTGCTTCTGGTGTAGAAGATCTTTTTGATAAGTTGGAAATTGAAAAGAAATGGTCCAGTATCTTGTTTGGATTTAATGAATATATTCCAGTTGCTGGAGCAGCGTTTCCGACACATGCTGCTTTTGACCAAGCCTTACCAATTAAATGTCCAGCCTGGTGTCTTGTCAAATTTCTATTAGCATGATTTTGCATCCAGAGTTGTGCCTCCTGATTAAAATACATTTTTAGAGGGCCAAAAAACTCTTGTCTAACGGTTGTAGCACCTGAGCTGTGTGGCTAGGTAAGCATAACAAAATTATATCATTTCTATCCGCAACTTCTAACATATCAATGGCATTGCAGTGAGATGTGTGCCCGTCTAATATCAATAAAACTTTGCCAGTAGGTTTTCTAGGTATGTTTATAACTACACTCATCATAGTAATATGTACAGGATAGGTAATACTTTTAGGAAAATATAACTGTGGCATCTATACCCCTTCTTTAAGCGGCATCTCTCCTAAACCGTAGGGACAGACGCCGCACCTGACGACAAACAGCTTAGTAGCATTAGCGGCACAAAACCTAACCTATATCTTTAAGAACATCACAGAAACACGATAAAACACCATCAATTGCGAAAAGTTCATTTAAAGACCACTTTCCAGCAAAATTATTTTGTATGTGGATAATTTCAACCCGAAATAGTTTAGCTTACCTTGATTCTTATGGTTGTAATTCCAATATTTACACGGTTTTTAAAGAACTTGCACATAACTCCACCTGTAAGCAACCAGTTTAACATTCTGACAAGCCGCGAGCGACACCTCTCTTAAAAGGCCGAAGTTACAGCCGATGCGGCATCTCTCCCAGTGCGGCATCTCACCCTACTTTACCCTATATTATTTCAATAAATTGGAACGTTCAGTGGTATGGCATTTGTATGCTTAATTAATTCTTTGTGATACCAAATATAGCTTTTACTAGTATATTAACAAAAATAAAGTAATTGAAGATGTCTGTTGCAACCGGAACTCCGTCATCGATGTTCCGACAGTGTTGCCATATGTATTTGCGTTCAAAAATAGCACATATCAAATTATAATTAACACTACTGGTAATTCATAATCTGTTTAACATCCAACCATTCACATTATTTCATAAAACATGCTACATACTTTTCTCAAATAATGTGAGGTTATAAGTGTGATTTGATAAGCAAATGTTTGGTTGGGCGAAGCCATTTTTTCCTAAATAAATCTTTGATGGTGTTCCGATTATTTAATAAGTACATAATTTAAAAATACCGTAACATTCAGAAAGTATTTTGTTTTGCGAACAATACAATATATGGGTCTAATACTGTTATTATCGCTATCACTGTTTATAATAATCACAAAATGGCGGAGAATCCAATTTGAGTATCTGTGGAAGCAAATATTTATGTTTACCGTTTCCCAAAAATAAATCAATACACTAAACTGTCCTTACTTATGGATTAAACATTTTATCTAATCTCATTTACTTTATTCTAATTTGTACCTACTACATACTATTGACTACTTTATCTGTTATACTTTAAAATAAAAACCTGTGGCTGATTCAATACTATCAGATGTAGTACACATCTCTACAAGCTATGTAAAATCTATATCTACCCATAAACATAGTACCTAATTAGATAAACATTGACTTTTCTGAGCCGGTTAATTTGGAGAAAAGTTAAAACTTCCTCCTTAATATTTATCATGCTTTCAAACATTCCCCAACTTAATTAAGAAGTCATTAAACAAGGTCAAACTTATTAGCTCTACGTATAATAATTTATTTTTGAACCGTTAAATATTCGTACGCTATCTTTATGTTATGCTTCGTCAAACTTTCCTTTGCCAGGTTTTAATATGTCGTAGCTCTTACTGTTTGCTTATAAATTTGTTTTCAATTAAGTAGATTCTTCATATATGTTTTAGGTAGGTGTTATTTGATTGGGAAAATTGAAAATGGTTTTATTTAAAAATGACAGCTTACAATCATTTAAACTATCGTTTGCAGTTGTATATTATTTGGTTTTACTGACATTCAAATTAAGCAGCCTTAAAATTAATTGACAAAACACAAATAATAATGATAAATATTAAATGTGACTCATTTATTGTTTATTTAGAGAGTGCATGTTATTATATGTCTCAAGGATTTTGTGATTTGTTTAGTCCAACAATTGGAAGAAAGACATTGTCATTGAAAATTTGTCAAAATTATTCTTTTTCGTTTTTTCAGTACTTATATGTAATTTTAAACATGTCCATTTTCGGTGAAGTATATTTTAGTGTGTTGTTGGTAGCTTTGGTAGAGCGCTAGCTTTCTGGCTAAATCGTCGATTCTGACTTGGGTTCCAAACCTCAGCATTACTTACTATATAGATTTATGAAAATCTTTATCTGCAACCCACCACACACAATTTCCCGGCTTGCAACCGTGGGATCTTAATGTTAAAAACCTTCTCTGGAATTTCTGTCGTTCGGATTCGACGTTAAATTGTAGGTCCCTCGCGTTTCTACCCTAGGCCCTGAGGAGACACACGTGGCAGAGAAGAGGCCAATGCCCAGCAGTGGGACATTGATGATCATATTTTAGATTTGCTACCATAGCCAAAATAATTTTGTCAATTTCAACTCACATGTTACTATTAAAGAGACAGCAATTTATTAACGTAAAGCAGATGTTCTTTGAGGTGTTACCTATTATCTTAGAATATTATATACAATCTTCGGATGTATTTTGTTGAGGCCTAATCCTACAGTTTGCTACTACTACAGTCAAAATAATTTAGTCAATTTTTAGTCACTTTAAACATGTTGCTATTAAAGAGACGGACAATTATATGTAAGTATGTAAAGCATTCATGTTCTTCGAGGCGCTACTAATTGTCATGTTATTGTAAAAATTCTTTTAGTATGTATATTATTTGTGGCATAATTCTACAGTTAGGAGAAGAATAAGCCTTTTTTTTTCTGTTAAAATCATGAAAGTCTAGCATGTAACTAAATGATTGTGCAACTCAGGGCCGGATTTAAAAGAAGTGCCTGAGCTAAACTTTTTTGAGGCCCCTTTTGGAGTAACGCGTTATTCGAGTTTGTAGCTTCAATATAAATTTAACAAATGTAAAATATATGTGAATCCATCTTCTTTATTCCCTTAAAATATGTAAACATACGAACACATTTTTTTTTTATTCTGTGTGATATACTTTCGGACTTCCACATAGTGATGTTGGAAAATGCTCCAAAAAATCACTATATAGAAATTTCGCTATGCGTGTATCACAAATAGGTACAAATATTAAATCCGATGGTAGATTACAATATGTACAAACTAGAAGAAACATTTCTTTGGCAATGGAACCCTTAAGATATAAGAAAATAATAATTGAAAATTTGACCCAAAATTGTTTGAGTACCGCAGGATAATAACAAAAATTTGAGTTCAAAGACATGTTCTGAAAGGAGAGTAAGATAGAAATGCAACAAAATTTCTTATCACCTGCCACAAACCAAATACCAAATACTATTAGGTAGGTCATTAATTTCTATTCAGTTATCACAAGCCAGACAAGTTTTTACGTGTTTGCCACTTTGGATTTACTTTACAATTAGGTAATAACCTTCTACAGCTTAAATGCATTTCTTCTGAATCATCAGTAGTTCTCAAACAAAATTTAGTTAGTTGTAAAGCTACTGGCAGTCGAATAAGAAATGGAATATTTTCTGTAAATTTATTTAAATATCTACAACTATTATTGTAGTGGTGCTATTATTTGTACCAACCACAAACCAGAATTTTGCACCCCTATTATAGATATCTAAATAAGAATTTGTTCTTAAAAATCATTAATGAGCATTAAAGTGTTGTCCGTCGCAGTTCATGTATTTTTCAAATACGGTAATACGTAGTCAGATAAGCGTATGTAGCGGTGCAGGTAATAACGTTGCAGTTCATACCCACCCTTCAATAGGTACACAAACATTTTTAAAGAATCGCTTACTTCCACACCAAGATAGCAACTAATAAATGCATGTACCAAAATTCCACATATGTATTAAGATATAGCCGAAGAGACGTCAATGGACGTTTGCTTTCCCTGTCAACCACCTCGCCTAAGCGATTTACTTAATGCTAACTCAAGCAGATTGTAAATAGACTAACATTGACAATAAAAAAAGATACTTGCCTAGAAAGATAAAAGTTTCTTGGAAAAACACAAATAAGGCTTTTCATAATCCGGTCAAAATTCTACCTGGATACCTGAGTAATATCGTAAACGTTTGAAAGAAAAACATCACAATATAGAGGCTTTACATCATAGTATCGAGGTATTTTTACATGTAATTAGTCTGAAGGTTCTCGCAAAAAAATGTAAATTTGTAAACCAAGAAATTTTGTTTTATTAAACAACAAATATTATAATTAATAAAACAGAAATACTATGAAATTGAAAATGGTGCATGTAGCAAATCCTACTAATTCAAAAAAATGTATGAACATGTTCTCTTCTGCAATTTTTATAAACCGAAATCTGCCATTAAACGGGCAAATTTCAGACTTCTAACTTATCGCTTTCCATTTATAATATGCTTAAAGCAGAAAGTTTATTTTGAAGCACAGAACTACGTCATTCATTATTCACTCTTTTCAGTTTACTAAAGAATCTCTCTCCTGAGCAATTGGTAATCATAAGGGTGAGGAATATTCCAAATATTGTTTCCACGTTAGAGAACACCGATTGAATTTTGTCTGTAATTATTACATTAAGTATATAAATTTTTAAAAATAAATTACTGCTTGGATGTATAGTCAGTTTCTAAACTGTTTAATGTCCTCAAATATTTCATAGTCTGTATCTTTTGGATATGCTTGCAGTAATTTTCAGAGGTTCCTTTAAATCATTGTCTGATTGGTGAAATTTCAAAAGAAATGAAAATCTGTTATAGATATTGTTGTAAACTCATTTCTTCTTTTCAAATTACTAAAGCATCCATAATAGGTAAAAAACCTTAATTATAAATTTATACCTTGCCGAAAGATCTTCTACATCGGTGCATTTCCATCACTTATTTGTGTTTTTCTATGCATGTTTCTTTTCCTCGTTGTTTCATAATCGATTTCATATAAGCACATTGCTTTAGCACTTCGTTCAAAATTATCAATTTCATTTCTCAGTTTTTCGATGTAGTCTATTATATATACATATAATTCCGAACAAGTGTCTAACAATGTGTGAAGATCTTGTAATATTTTGATAGTTTTAACTTTTTCTAATACAGAAGACATCGCATATAACGAACCTCAAGAGGCTTCAAAAATAGGTTCGCTATTTCCAAGGTTCGTTATAAGCAATAATAACGAAAAATGCGGTTAAAATACATATGTTTACTGACTTTTCAGTGCATAATTCAGTTTACATACAAAAAAAAAACAATTAATGAAGTAATGAAACGTAAAAATACTTTTCAGCAGACTTTCATCGAAAAAAATCGGTAATTTTGTTGTGTTCAAGTTTGGTGTATAATTTTCAACAACAGCAAAACTGTTCCATATTTTAGGCGATACAATCTGAATTTGTAAAAAATTTCGAATAGTATGCAACTGCTTGTACGCTTTTGGCACAGAAACCACTGTCGGTAGCTCACATTCTCTTTCTTCTTCTTCATCACTAATAATACTAACAATGGATTTATCACACTGATCACTCATTGATTGTTGAATTTTGAAATTATGATGAGGCTGTTTTATAAACAGTGTCGATGGAGGAAATCTACGCGGCTCTCAGATAAGACAAACGGAAAAGAATTTCTGCTGATTTCAGTCAATAGATTCAGGCTTGACCTTTTTGCTCTTATATAAATTATTCACACCTTTGGAAAACGCAATTTTAGATTAGTAAAAATACCAGAGTATAGTTCGTTATAAACGGTTAAAAGGGACAATTGGTATGATAAATGTTGTTCATTATAACCGAAAGATCGTTATAAGCGGGTTCGTTATTTCCGATAAAAACTTATATTTAAACTAATGGAATACGATTAGGCACTTTAATATAGGTTCACTATAACCGACATATCTCTACAAACGGGTTCGTTAGAAGCGGTTTCTACTGTAGGTACATCATTCCATAATACCACCATGAATATAAATTTAAAAACTTCAATTTTTTCAAGAATATCGAAGGCTTCTCTTCTAGTTTCGGCATTGTTTGACACTTCGGTCTTAATTTTATTTAATATATCCACAATTGAATTGTAATTATTCTTAATTACCCAGTAGTGCTAAAATGAGCATCCCATCTTGTATTGGATAACGTTTTTGGCATTGTAGAATTCGAATTTAGATCTTTTACAAAATCCACCAATTGGTGAAGCAGAAACTCCGGCCGCACACCAAGAGATAGTTAAGTATCAAATGAAACAAATATTCGAAACACACTCAGGTTATTGAGATCAACAATGCATCATAGGCGATGTTGCATAATATTTACAAATAATAAATTAACAGCTATGCTTTATAGTGCGGGAGATTTGTAATAATATTTTGAGGAGAGGAGTTACATAAACAAAAATTATACAGCATAAGTTAATATTAACCAAATTTGTGAAGCCCTTCCGAAAGAGTGGCCCTAAGCTAAAGCTTGTCTAGCTTTTTATGTAAATCCGGCCCTGGTGTAACTATTTATAATACACGGTGTAAGGGAATTACAGTGGAAATGTCTCATTTTCCAACTCATATTATTAAAAAAAGAATTTAGCGGTATAACAATTAACAATGCTGTCAGATAAGTAATTTTATACGATTCACTATTTAGGCAAGCGTTTGGCTAATATTAACTTAATTGAACATTTTCCCAATGTTGAATATGAATTCTGTTTAAGATCTCATAATTTTCCGCATTTGAGATATTCATATACTTTACTGCCATGTGAAAACTTTGAACTTTACTATCTTTTAATATTTGTAGCAACAAAATTTGAAAAATATTTGTAATAAACTGGAGATCATTGTACTGTGTTATTTAAGTACGCAAATACCGCTTGATATTTTCGTTCAAATAACAAAATGTAAGTTGAATTTACGATAATGAAGCGAAATTCGTTGTATATCAACAGAACATAGACCGAAAGTAACAAGTAGCCGTACGCCGTTATAGAAGCCTTGCTAGCGGACAACTTCTTGGTCCACCATCGGGCTTAAACTCCCTGCCTTATATCTGCATTAATTTATTATTTTTTCATTTAGAATAAATGCACAGCACATGGAATAAGATACTGCAGTGAAGATATAAGTACTGCCCGTTTTACAAAGAAATAGTTTGAAATCGGTATCCAAGTAGGTACTATGTATAATACTTTGAAGCGTGAAAATACCAAAACGCCTAGATATATTTGATTTATACAGACAGTGAATGTACATTAAAACTTAACCGTTTTAATATTTCCCATTTTCGATTAATTAAGCACGTTGGAATTTGTTCTGGTTAAAGAAGAACCACCGAATACTAATTTATTTGAATTTACTTTTATATATAAAATGAACTACTAAAGTGTGTTTGAGCTACAGAAACTGACATTTCTCCAGAACTAAAAACAAATTGCCTATTTTCAACATACGACACAAAAATTCCGAGGAATTTGTAATTGAATATATGTTTATATAAGTTTTTCAATTAACAATTTCTAAAATACTTATGTATATAAAAAACCGTTACACTTACATGATATTTAATATAATTATTTCTGTATTGATGATTTTGGTTGATAAACATAAATTCTCAACTTCTTGAAATAATCATTTCTATAGATTCATTGATTTACCTGTTAAAGTTGTCGGGAATTTTAGGAAGCCTGTTTTAATACGTTTCAGCTTCCCTATTTATAATCACACTAAAATCCATTACCAGCAACAAATATTCATTGATCGCTTTAAATGGTACTCGATTTTGTTGGAAAACTCTTCCAATTACTTGATTGTCATCGCTATAAAATAGTGCCTTTATGAGAATTTTTACAAAAGAGTATTAGCTATTAACTCGTATTAGCTGAATATGTAATCACGGTACTTTCTAAAATTCTATGATAAAGTAGCCTAGAATGCAACTTTCAATAAGGAAAAATGTGCAGCATTTGAATACTATACTCGGTTATATAATCCAGTCTTTGTATTTCATGCCCTACCCTAGAGTGCTCATGCCCAAACTGAAAAACAAGCTCGTTAGGCTCAATTAACAACGTTAGATATGCAATATTTAGTGTTACATTTTCGGTTTTCTGTATAAGAACCCTTTTATGAAATATTTTCAGTATTTTTATTATGACTGGACTGTAACTGGATAAAGGCATAACTAAGCCCTATAAATTCTATCAGGTTCATACTTTAATTAATCAACAACAGTCACTGACCTAACGCATCCAATGTTTAGTGATACCTACAAACATACATACAAGCTGGCAGTATATGATTGAATAATTAAACATTCATATAATAATTTTGTCACTTACATTGCTCAAATATTACTAGCTTTCTGAACTTAACAGTAAAATACACATCCTAAAAAAAGCTTTAATTAGTACTTCACAGGGAACATTATTAACTAAGTCATTCATACAATTTACTGGGGATGTACAAAAAGAAATTGTTGGGTTTGTTAAATTTTGTGTTACGGCAATTGTAAGAAATTGGTTAAAATGTATAATAACCAGTTAATATTAATAATCACCAGCAACTTTGGTAAATGGAAGAAATATCTGCAAATTATTCACATTCATCGGTTTTTTATATGGTTTCCAGAATGTATTGGTTAGTTTGATAAATACAAGCAGGTTAATTAAGTACTCCTACCAGTATTCTTTTAATTACCATTGTTGATTAATACATATCGAGTTCAAAATAGTGGACAAAACAAGAAAACAAAAAAAAATAAGGATAAGTTAGGTTAGATTGGGTTGGGTAAGGTTAGGTTTAAAGCCTTTTATTACATTTACCACTACGTACGATATAATTGCCGGTGATAAATTCTTTAAAGTATAAAGAAAATTATTATATTTGCCAAATTTACTGGTGATTATAAATAATTACCGATTATACCGATATATTATCCCCAACTTATTTACATTTACCGTTATGTGCAAAATTAGAAAGAAGTTGCTCTTAGTATCAGACGATGATTGCAATCTACTTGGAATTGCCTATTACAAGGATTTTATTTACCTATGTCCATATCCCTTCAAGGAACTACACCTTCATTCTTTTTACTTCTATACATATATTGATTAGTATATGTTCATAAAAATATAAACCATTTACTATTTCGTATTTCCTTAACAACAAAGGTAGCAATTTTCAATTATCAACAGAAGATAACCTAGAACAAGAGGTGAAAATATACAATTTATATTGAGCAAGAGGTAAATATAAAAATAATTTATCATGAATCAATTCTATTTTTCTTTTAAAGTGTGAGGACAAAAGTTAATATATAACAAGTTGTGAATATTTAAATACATAAAATGTAGCAACATAGAGCCCAAATAATTTTAAAATGACTAAATTCCATTTAAAATGTAGGTATGCAAATGAAAACATCGTTCAATATGCGGACATTAAAATGATTTTATTTTAAACCCCATTAGGTATATTTTTAACCCAAAATATATTTAACATAACTGTTAATCGTACTGAATTTTCTTTTTCACTCAAAAATTTTAAAAAAAGATAACAGTTAAGGCAGAGGTGAACATTGAAACAAATTGTGTACCTATATATGTATAACCTCAATGTTATTTTGAACCGAAAATAACATTTACATACACTGGTTGAAATTATCTAAATTGGTAAATATTAATATTTGATAAAATTAAAGCTTCTGTGTCATATTTATTGACTACTTTTACTGCTAAAACTAACATTATTAATTATAAACATTAGTTGTATGTTCTACTTTCCATATACCATTATTTTTATTAAATTGATTAAGAAATTCTAACGTAGTTAATTGTTAATGAGATTAGCTGATTAAGGAAAACGTTATAGCTACGAAATTAGATCAAAATCAAATGTAAGATTACCATTATACAGGGTGGTGTCCCATGCAGTGTTTAATTTATGCAACACAAATTATTATGAGTAGTTATTGTCATATTATAAATATATTATTAGGAATCATGGGATATTGATACTATAAACAGTAAATCTATGCTTCCGAATAGTAAGTCTGTGCTTTAAGCAGCCATAATATTAAATTTGTGTTGCACAAACCAAGCATTGCACCAAATAGGTTATGGACACCGCACACTATAGCGGAAATCACGTTTGATCTAATTTAGTAAGTATTTTTCTTACAAACAATAATGTAATTTTTTTAATTTCTTGGAATTACTCGTTTCCCAACCGGCATCTTAGTTTTTAAACCTTTTTTGTAATTGCCATTAGGTGCATGCACATGTAAATCGAAGTCGTAAGTCTTAACTTAAACCGTTCGTGGTCGATGACTCGGGCTTTGACTCTTCCAAGTAAAAAATGCTACAGCATAATATCACTGTTAAGGCTAGGTTTTGTAATCTACACAGAAAGGGAAGTTTAAATATCCCAAGCAGATACAGTAAGTTTTTTTTTTAAATATTATTTTATAAGTAAAATACGAAACTACTGTACAGTGCTGTTCAACGAAATGAGACAAATATTTCAATAGGTAGGGGACTCTCAGCCCCACTGCATCTGCTGGATATTCCAAGATTAGGCACGAGATTAGATAACATAACGGATCATGTGAGCGTCTACAACCACAGCTGACAAGAAAAAAAACGAGTCAGCCATACTTCATCAGCGAATATCAACTACTTCTGCGTATTCCGATAAAATAATCTGCGAACCGTCTTGCAGCAAGCCAAAATGGTCTTAATGTCACGTTCACATTACAACGACCGACACGAAACGCGAACGAGGTTTGTCGGCTAATCAAAAAACTTCCACAGCCATCTAATTATTTACAAAATGGTTTCTGGGATCGGTGACCCTGCTGAGCTCAGCGATACATAAAATTATGGATGGTGGTAATTAAGCAGAACTCCATAGTAAATGCAAAAATGGAAATGGATTAAGAATAGTGTGATACGAAAAAAATCTGACGCCGTCTGTGGCGGTTGTTCGAAAGGGCGTTTAGACTGTGTTGCATGCATTCTCAGTTTGACGAGGCATTCACAGTCTAACGCCCAAGTCCATTGCAAAGTTGGCTGGCGTTATACCAACCACACCCGTTTGGTCAGTTTTGTAGCGACATGGACTCGTCCGGAATTAACACAGCCCCTTTCCGTTCATGGCTGTCTGCATCACACTGCGAATGCGAAAACAGAAAGTAAACACTCACCACACGGCCTTGTAGTCCAAGTGCTATTTTAGGTGTTTCACCATAAAATCCCTATGAAACAGCTCGCTGTGCACGCAAGAAACTCCTCGTTATTCACACACACCACACTCGCGATTTCAACTCTAGGAAAATGTATCACTGATAAATTTTTCGAAGTTTTGATTGTCTCTAGGTAGCATACGCGACTGGAAGTCTTTGCCCCGTACAAAAGGACCCTCTTGGTGAGGACAACCAGTGCGTTGATTGGAAGACTCAACAACCAGTAGCAAACCGCAGACCTCGTTCCAAAACGGGCGGCGCTTGTCGACCGTTCGTCGGATGGCGGGGGAAAAAGAGGGGTTTAATCTAATCTAAAAAATAGAGTGTGCCCTTTGTACCTGCCTACTCGGAAGCCTTGAATCGCTGCTAATGTACAATCAAAAATCGTGCACTGAAACGCAGTTTTCGGTCCGAATCTTCCTTTAAATACGCCTAGCTTTCCTTATCGTAATCTGCCGGAAGGGACGGAAAATATCTAAACTAGAGTAGTATCAGTATCAGGCCAGGGAAAGTTGGGCTCGCAGGAGAGGGGGCGCCAATAGTCGCACTGTGAAAGGACGTTAAGGGGGCTGACGGTATGGATCTATTGCAGGAGTTCGAGCATGGCCGGTGTGCACTGGACGCGTGCGCTTTGCAGCTTACACGAACTGATTGGTGAATGTGATCCTGCACTCACTAGCTCATGTATTAACCGTTCTGTGTACGTTTTCTTCTTGCCTAATGGCTGATTGGACGGATGTCAGACGCCCTAGCTGTCGTTAAATTACCCCCCGAGCACTGCCGCCCCACCTGGCAGCCTCTCGGTGCTATTCTCCCTATTTGTCCATACATGACAGGAGTGCAACATTCACTGATGAGAATGGCTGCCTTCAACCCTTACAATTATCATACCTAAAAATAAAGATTTTGTTTTAAATAGCCAAGATTTATTGATATTATTTTAACATTTTCCCGTATTGGTATGGTACAGTTGATTAAGTAAGATTTTTTAAAAGTCTCATTAAACCCCACCAAATTGTTCCATTCCAATATTACTTTTCCAACTTAACATTGTCCAATTGTTTCAGCCTTTTACCTCCATATTATGTTACGTCACTGGAGCGACACGTCTTACGAATATGACCCCATTTAGAGTTCAACTGCTGCGTTGTTTTACGGTTCCGCAAGCGTTCCTAATGGCCCACAGCTTTACGTAATTCCTAGTCAATTGCCGTTTGTTTTTACGATAATTGAGCAATTAATTGAATATCCAACTTGTAACAGGTTCGCCAACATTCGAGCAAAATTATATTTTAATCACGATAACATAAAGCCCACTTTCTTTAGCGTATGTTTATTTTTTCTGCATTAAACAAAATTTTAAAATTAACATTATGTTCTCGTTTCGTCATAACAATCATTTCATTTCCTTGGACATTTCGTTTTAAGCTTGCGCCTGTATGTCTGCAACCCGCACATACGAGCAGTAGAGTAGACGTTGCTCAATTTGATGGGAGTTAAATTGGGAGCTCTGCTTGCAAATCACATAGCTGGTGAACCCGTAGGATAAGGTTGCCATAATCGGCTTCTAAATCGCACCACCACAATTTTTCACAAAAGTAATGCATTATTTCGTATATTATGTTGGTTTTATGAAACCTAATTTTATATAAACCAGGCTTCATAAATTTGGTTCGCGTATAAGCTGTCGAATATTCACCAGACGCTCTAATAGATATGGAGCAAATGTCATGTGGTTTTTGTGAGTAGTTTGTAAGCGGATGTTGTTCTATCTACAAGGTCACAAAAACGTTTGTTGCTTTAGTGCAGAACAATAAGTGTATAAGGAGCATTTTGCTATAGGGTAAGTCCGGTAGAGATGGACCACATTTTTTTAAAAATTCATAACTTTATTATTATGCAGAATTAAATCAAAAACAGATATGAACAATTCAACAAATACTTAATTGTAATAAACAATTCATACAAAACTTAAAAATAGCTTCTATATAATAAAATAAAAAATAAAAAAGAAAAGTGCTCCCTGGTCCATCTAACCCATATGCTATGGGTCAGTTGGTCCACGCGCTACGGGTGAGATGGTTATTCCTACATAATCAAACAAACAAAATCATAGTTTCTGAAAACATTATAAAAAACAAAAGAGAAATTAAATCCAGAAAGGGAAACATTTTTACTTTCTTTTGTGGGCATATCTCCCACACAAATCACATATATCATCATATTTGCCCATTTTGGACAGCCTCTATAGCCAGTCTTAGGTCCCCTTCTGACCATTGCCCTCGCATGGAAGATCCTTTTCGTTTGTACTCAGTTGGCATAATTATATTCTATAAAAATTTAGTTTTTATTGTGTTTTATTTTACAAATCGCGGATTTTATAGGTATAGTGAACGGTCCATTTCTCCCAAGTAATACTGGTCCAACTCTACCAAAATCATGGGAGAGATGGACCATCTTGAAATACTTAAACAGGCGGCAAACGCTGCATAAAGTTAGGTTACATGTCAATCAGATGTACCTACTTACACTGCGGTCCGTTTAATTTATGATTCCAATCGATCTAGCAGACACAATATTTATTTTAACGTTTGAACTCACAAAACTTTAGGTCGTCTCAAAACGGATTTATTTAATTATTACGTCTGTAACGACCCCAAAGAAATGTCGTGACGTGCAGCATTGTCAGCCAAACTAAACTATTTCATAATGGGCATACTTGGGCCATCTGATGTCCCTATGCCGAAATATCAGTTGAGGACCAACTCTCCCGCGGGGCCAACTCTACCGGAATTACCCTATGTTATTTAGATTAGATTAAATACAACTCCGCCTGTGGAGCCTAAGGGTGGAATGAGTAGCCCAGCGGCTTCCGTTGTCGGTCCAAGCCCGGATAAAGGAGGGTTCATAGCTGATGTTAGCAACCTGTCTACGTAAAACAAATGTAATGTTCACAGAATCGATAATATGGCTCGGAATGGGACGGATAAAACGATGACGAACACTGCCAGAAAACGGACATTAAGCAAATGGAAAAAGAAGGATATATTAAACATCGGAACATGGAATATAAGGTCTTGGAATGCAAGAGACCAAGAGATAATGATAGAAATGACAAATAACAAAATAGACATATGTTGCCTCACTGAAACTAACGGAAAGGAAGAGGTATATCCAAGTTTCATGAATACATACTGGTGCATAGTGGAGTAAAGATGGAAACACGAGAAAAAGAGGGAGTAAATATAAAGATTATAACGAAAGTTGCAAATACGTATCAGAAAGGATACTGCTAGTATAAATAGAATCATCTAATACAGTAGTAAATATCATGTCAGTGTATGCCCCCGAAAATAATAAACTTCCACATGAAAAAGAAACATTTTATGACAAGCTCCAAAATACTTTAGGCTCGGTAAATACAGAAGAAGAGCCTCTCATAATCATGGGCGATTTAAATGCTCGTATAGAAATAAATTAAACCGGAGTCAAACAACGTTTTAGAAGAAGTAGTTAATGATAGTGGATACAATATGATTAATATGTGTGCACTTAATGAACTGAGAATTAACAACACGTGTTTTGATCATAAAACACAGCACAAAGTACAAAATACAGGAGGATATAGGTCAACCATAGGTTACATATAAACAAATAGGTACAATCATCCTCAGCAAATACTAGACGGAAAGGCGTTAACATCCACAGATATAGGCAGTGACCACAATTTGGCGGTAGGGAAAATTAGAATGAAAATGAAAAACACAAGAAACCCGTGCCAAACTATTGTAACGGGTCAAAATGGTGAAAAAGGAATATTTGGTGTTTAATTACCAATTACACAAAAGTTCAACATTTTGAGATAAGAGTAGCTCCAACAACAAACATCTGCCGCAGCCGCGACGCGGAATGTTCCAGAACACGCGTCCCCCTCTACACTAGAGGGGGGTGCGCGTATGACGGAAATCGAAATTTGGCCAGTATAAAACCGCCAGCGCGGCCATATGAAATCACTTTATTTCCTGGCTCTTGATTTCATCAAAAGTCAGCCTTCTTTTAAGAGTATTCTTAAAAGATCCTAGCGTTGAAAATCCGTTTACTAATTCCGTCTACTTACCCGAAAGTGAATTAATAATTTTCCAGTATTTTGCCGTAGTGTTAACAAATTTAATAATTTTGAGTTTCCAGTTACAGAGTCCGAAGCCGAGCGAGCCAGTGTGCGTCGAGCGTAGATAGCTGTCGGGGTAATCTGTAAATTATACCGCCGTTCGAAATCGTTGGATTTCTAGCACATTTTGACAGGAAAGTTAGTAGATATAAATATTTAACTTGCTTTGCTTGTTCATTTGAGTGCCCAGTAGTCCATTTTCCCTGTGACAGACATTTTTATTGCTCTTGGGCCGGTGTTTGAAACGGTTAAGATCAATAGAAAATTCTGTTTAAAGATTATTATTGCTTATAAGGTCGGTGTCTGAATCGACGGTGTAAATAAGCCTTAATAATTACTGTTGTTATTAGTTGAACAAGGTTTGTCGTAATTTGTGGAAAAATTTTACAAGACGTCAAACTTTTGTAAGTCCCGCTAGACAATTTGAATTGATTTGGAGTATTTTGAACAGTTCAAAGCGATTTACAAATTCTGCCGCAGAGTAATTTTGTGCAAATTTGTAGGGGAATTAGCCCCATTCTCGTTAGTAGGCTGGAGAATTTTGGCCGACTAATTAGAGTGCATTTTCCGTGTGCCCGATATTTTCGCTGTAAAAGTCAGAATCCTATCCGAGTAATATTTACGCAAAGCAAGGTTGAATTATTTATACCACAACTACACTGTTAAAAACGCGTAGTTTGAGTTTTAACTTCCAGGAAAACTGATTTAATTAAAATCTCCTGTTTGAAGATTTATTACAATAAAGTTTGCAATTCAATACGCACAGATTGTTTATTCTGGAGCTATTTACATTTAACGAGACACAGGTGAATCTCGGTACAGAAATTGTCACTGGTGGATAACAAAGTTCACGTTGTTTTAAGTAAGGAAAATTTTCCCACTGATTAAGTATAAATTCTTACGCTAGAAAGTTTAACACTCACTGTTAATAATCCCGAATACCGTTTATCCCCCTCGCAAGGAAATTACTTCCTTGGCAACAATAAATTAAAGCTAATTGGTTTGCTTATGTTTGATTAGTACAAGCGACAGCGGCGGACATTTTGTCCACTCGAGAAGCTATTTCACCTACCAGAGCCAGTTTGCAGTCGTTCTACAGACCCGGACCTACGAACCATTGGGCCTACCAGGACAAACCAGTGACGGAGACATCTATTTTATTTGTTAATAATTGATTCGAGTGTAATATTTATTTAGTTTATCAATATTTTGTACATATACCATTACGTAAGAGTTAATAAATTTATTTTTCCAAGCACTTATAATTGCATTCTGGACAACTCGAGAGACTACCCAGGTTATAAATTTTGAAGAGTTCGCGCCCCGTATAAGCCAGCGGGTGAAACGTTACACTATGTAACAAAAATTAATATAGAATCTCCAGAAGACGATATGATCAAAGAATTATATAAAAACAGATTAACAACCCACATCGCGAAAGAAACGATTGAAGAAGAGGACTTCGTGGATGATAGTTGGAAGAAAATAAAACATAATATACTGCAAGCAGCAAATGAAGCAGTTGGAGAAAGGAAAGTCAACAGAAATTTAAGCTACAGACAAACGCCATGGTTCTGTGAGGACATAAAAACCGTATCACAACAAAAAAGGATAGCCAACGCAACGAGCATACGAAGAATATAAGATAACCAGAAACCAGGAGAACCACAGTATAAGAAAAGTAAAACGAGACTACTGGTAACAATTTCAAGTAACATGGAACGAGATTTCTATGGGGTACAAAAACAAATATGGAAGCAAATCGGAATCAGAAAACGGAACAAAGGAATACATAGAAACACAACAAATAGGGATTACAGAATAGACAAGATGCTTTTCCTAATTATTTGTAGCCGAAAACCAAAAGGAAGAAGAAGAAATGAAGCAGAACGATATAGAAATAGAGACAACATCAGAAGAGGTACAGCATGCAGTAAAGAAATTATTAAAAATAAAAAATCTTCTAGTGAGGATGGAATTACCAACGAGTTACTAAAGTACGGAAGGAAAAGGCTAATTAATTAGCTAACAAAACTACTACAAAAGATAATGAAAACGCAAAGAATATCAATGGAGTGGAGAACAAATATATTGATACCTATATACAAGGAAGGCGATAAAAAACATCCGGAAAATTATAGGGGGATTAATTTGCTCAATACTACACTAAAACTAACAACCAGAATCCTAACACAAAAACTGCATAACATAATCACGATAGAAGATGCACAACAAGCATTAGAAGTGGAAGATCTTGTACCGACGCAATATTGGTGCTACGACAACTAATAGAAAAATCTCTACAATATAACAGACCTGCGTTTCTGTGCTACATAGATTTAAAGAAAGCCTATAGGATACAATTAAATGATATAAAAATACTGGCTAATAGAAAAGTACCATTATCAATGATAAAACTGATCAGAGACAATACAACAGAATAAAAATCAGAAGCCCAAAGGTTTTTCCGAACCAATAGTAGCTGAAAAGGGAATCAGACAAGGTGACTCTCTGAGTCCGCTATTATTCAACATTGTTATAAACGAGACAATAAAGAAAATCAAACCGATGCGAAGATATAGAATCGGAAAAAACAAAATAAATATCATATGTTATGCAGACGATGCTGTATTGGTTGCGGAAGACGAAGATGGAATACAGAGATTACTCTATCCGTTTAATCAAACAAGTAGTACAAAATGGAAATCTCTACCGAAAAAACAAAATCGATAACAGTAGCGAAAGAACCACTAAGGTGTAAACTAATGGTAGAGAACAAACCAATCGAACAAATAATCGAAATAAAGTATTTAGGAGTGACAATGACAAGCCATGGAAACTTAGACAAAGAAGTATGGGAGCAAACACTGAAAGCAGAAAGAATAAAAGGCCTAAACAATACGATATGGAAAAATAAACATTTAAGATTGGAAACGAAGGCAGGAATATACAAAGGGGCGGTAAGACCCATCATGACATACGCCATGGAAACTACGACAAAAATTGTAAAAATAAAACAGCGGGTGCAAGTGGCAAAGATGGCAATACTAAGAAAAATAATAAAAAAGACAAAGCGAGACAGAATACGTAACGACAACTTACGAGAAAGATGTAAAATACAACCAATAACGGAATGGGCAAACGCCAGAGACAGGAATGAATCAAGAATGGAAAAAGAAAGATTAGCGAAAATGGTATGAGACAGCCAATCCCAAGGGAGGAGAAGTATTGGACGGCCCAGCAAAAGATGGAGAGACAGCTTGTGAATGATATCGAAGTAGAACAGGTAAAATTGCCTAAAATGATGATGATGAAGAAGAAGAAGAACAAGAAAAAGAAGAAGAAGAACGAGAAGCAGAAGAAGAAGAAGAAGGAGATTAAATACTTACTGTACAGGGTGTTCCCAATAAGTAAGTAGAAACTGTACCAATCTGAAAAGAGTAGTTTTATTGTTTTCACAAACTTCGTGCCAAGGTATTTTTGAGGTTATATACCTATCACTATATCTTGTGTTTACGTACTCTTGTTGCAGCCATTTTAAAAACGAGGTTTTATTCATGGGGGTATTTCTGTTGCTTTCCACTATTAATACTACAACTAACATCGTATATCACCCCAATATTTTCACTACTTCTGCACATTTTTAGAAAATTAGAGAAAAGCTTATCATAATCATGTTTCTTTCTAATATAGTTTAACACTTGTAACTTTTGATGTAGCCTTGATGGCGTGTGTTTTTTAGTTTATATTTTGACTAGAATTTTGTGGTCTGAAGATGCAACGGTAGTTGTGAAAACGTTCACCATTTAAAGCAATTTAACTTTATTTTGTTTTTGAAATATATTTCGTGGGGCTGACAAGGTTGTTTCATTTATTTTTACTTAAATTTTTTCCTCGTTATGAGTATGGACATCAATCTGATGATAGTTTAACACGACAATTAATAGAAATTCTATTAAAATATGCCAGTGAATAGGTCTAGTATGATTTTATGTATAGTTAATCATCAAATTAGTTGACTCTATTGGAAGGACAACCATCAACGTTTCTCTAGTGTTAATTAAGTTGCCTATGTTAACCTGACTATCTTCTAACCTGCTAAACAACTAATATTTGGATCGGTTAGTTTTGTATACTATTTGTGACTAGTTTCTTATGAATGAGTTAGTTTTGAGAATTATTCGAAAAGAGACGTGGAGTCTGAAAACTGCAGTAAACTATTTGAAGAGGTCTAGTTTGTGAAATTCTTATCTTATTGTGATATTCTTGAACGAAAAACTTATTGGAAGAGATCTATCAGGCCGCTTTATTGGATTATCTTACAGTAAGGGCTATTAAAGTAAGCGTTTTCTGTTGTCACCGTGGCTACGTTAATAGGCGACCTTTCCACTAGCGGTGATTTAAACTACTAAAAAACATACCCAAGATTAAAATAAAGTGAAAAAATGTCGAATAAATCTAAACGCTTATAATCAACAAACGTTAAAAATAGTGCAAAAATACTGGAAAGTAAGGCTATGTTTAAGATACATGTGAAGTTATTTTAATGAAATGTTTTCGACGTATTACACACCGGCATCCTTTAAGGACTTAAAGCCCTTAACCGCACAGTCAAGATTTATCTAATTTTCTTAATATCAGAACAATACGAAGACTCTCCAACCAATTTACTTTGTCGTATACTATACGCATTGTTTTTTACCTTGGCTGCAGTTTCCTACACAACGTTCAAGTAGACGACCCTTAATCCTATAAAAGACAGGGAAATGAATATAATAGTTTGACGATGTGAAAGGTTATATTTAATTTTCAACTGCTGGGTCTTAAATGAATTTTTTTAAATCAAATATTCTACTGTGTTAATTTACTTTGCAGTACCTTCTACGTGGCCTTCGTAAGCAGTTTTATAGGTTTGTGTATTCGCATATTCTATACGGTAAATCAAATTCCGGAAGCTTTCATATGTGTCTCAATTAAAACATTACAAAAACAAGTGTTCATTAGGCAGGATTTGGAATACATGTGTAACATGAGTTAATACCTTGCTTTTTTGAAAGATCTTAATTTTGCAATTTACGTAAGTGTAGTTAATCACTGTAACTTCCTTAATTAAAATTAGCAATTTCAGATTATTTTATGTGAGCACTTTATTTATATACTTACACTCACATTAGGTATTAAAAAATCAGTAATAAAGCCAATTGACGTGTGGTTTTGTGTAACTGTTTTTATAACCTTCACACTTCAGTGAATTTTACTTGCGGCTCTGCATCTTTTTATTACAAGAAAAATATATTTTTCTGTTGGGTGGCAATAAAAACCATACAAGGAATGTGTGAGATTCCATAATATGCGGCATGTCCAGTGAGATTATAAAAATGAAAAGTAATAAAATTGAAGAAGTGTTCATCTTACATTCTTTACTCTACGGATGAATTAATCTCAACAATGGCATGTATTTCCTGCAATCGTGTACAACTGCAATTCCTGACGAAGATATATGTATTATAATTTATTTGGGGATAATAGTTGGAAAACATTAGACATAGTGAGTTTAACTTACTAATCAAACAAAAACAGGTAGATGATGGTGAAGTTTATTAGTATCTGAAGAAAAGCACACAGTGTACTGTATTACTGATGCACACTATATTTAAACTAAAATTGTCGTGGAGCAACATCACACCAGAAGACAGTAGGCCACTCCGCTTGTTTTGTATGGCACGCCGGAGTTTTCTCAAGGTCACACAATACGCATCAGAATTGATTGTTATGCCTCTCGGCATAAAATCCACTAACGAAATTCCTTTCCTGTCCCAAAAGACAATTGCCATGATCTTTCGTGCTGAAATTGTCTGTTTGGCTTTCGCTCTGGTTGGCGACGATGTGTGTCGCGAGTCCATTGAGTGTTACTTGGACTCAGGAGTCATGTGAAACACCCAAGTCTCATCTCCTGTAACGATGTGGTCCAACAATTCATCTCCTTGCTGATTGTATCGAGTCAAAAACGATAAAGTACAGCCCAATCTTTTTGTATTGTGGTCTTCAGAAAGCAGTCGTGGAACCCACCGAGAACACAATTTTACATAATTTAGTTTCTCCGAAACAATGGTGTACAAATCTGACCTTGAAACCTATGGAAATTCAATTGATAACTTTGAAATCGTGAATCGTCGGTCCTCTCGAATTTTGTTGTCCACATCACGAACCAAATCTTCAGAAATCGGAGAAGGCCGGCCAGGCCGTGGCTCATCGTGCACATTAACCCTTGAACATTCTCACCCACTTTCGAACTTAACTGTCACTCATAACATCAAGAATCGAATTATAGATCGTATCTCACAGTCGGCGGGCGACTCAAATTTCTTAAACAGTATAAACTTCTACAGCTCAGCACACAGACAGACGATACGGCTGCAAATGGCGTCTAAACGCGCGCAAAGCATGCTGGGAGCAGACGCACAAGCGCACTGCGGCTATCGCGCGTCATTCTCACTCTCATTCTCAACCGAACCTTATTTAAAAAATACCCCTTGTGCTATGTTTATCCATTTTGCTGGTATGTTTACTCATCTCATTGCCCGTCCCATTTTAGGTCGAGGAACACTGTCATATGCCTTTCCTATGAATGTCATGTGTGTATCTATGTTTTTTGCTTTGTTCTTTTCAATAACTTGTTTCAGAACAGAAGATGTTATTCACGCATGACCTTCCTCCTACAAAGCCACTCTGTTCTTCGCTTACTGTTGGTATATTGTTTTCTATCTTCTCTTTCAAAATTCTAGTAAATACTCTCATTATAGCTGGTAACACACTTATTCCTCTATAGTTTAAGTAGGATCTTTTATCGCCCTTCTTGTATATTGAACTGATGTATGACATGTTCCATTCCGCTGGTATATTTTCGCATTTTTCTATTTTGTTGAACATTTTCTTAATGTATTCCGCTAGTCTATCTCCTCGGTACTTTATCAGTTCCATTCTCACATTGCCTGGGTCTGATGCTTTTTTATTCTTTGCCTTTTGAAAAATTCCTCTTATGCCTTCTGTGCTTATCTCTTGTATATCGTTCATTCTTCTTATGCTTATATTAGCTTCTAAATACTGTGGTATATTTTCTTGTAGCACCTTTGAATAGTGTACTTCCCATTATGTTGGTGTTATTGTCAGTATGAAGTTCTTATGTGATTTGGATTTTTTTATGTTTTTTATCGTTTTCCACGCTTCTGTTGATTTATTATAGTGTTCATTTATTGCTTCTTTAACTTTGGTTTTTACTCTTCTCCTTATTTCTATGTATATTTCTCTGGATTCTACCTTTTTATCCGAAATCTATTTCATATATGCTTTCTTTTTTTTCATCATTTGTTCCAAATTTACGCTGAATTTCTCTCTAAATCTATGTTTTCTATTTTCGATGCCCGGTGCTTCATTCACTGTTTCGAATATTCATTTATGCATATGTTCGTACATTTCTTCCACGGTTGTTTCTTTATCTATCTCTAGTTTATTTTCCAGCCTATTCTGGTATAATACTCTAGGGCTGTACTGTTTCAGTATATAGTTTCCGTGTTTTGAGTTAGCTCTACATTTCCAACGTTTGTATTGTCCTTATTTCTGTGTTGACTTATATAGACCAGTTCGCTTATTAGCATATGATGATTGCTTGCACATTCAGGTTGACGGTATGCCCTTACGCATTTTACTATTATTCTTCTATTTTTCCGAACTATCAATAGATCAATAATGAACTTCAGGTCTCTTGACGGGTCCTCCCATTTATACTTAAGGATGGTTTTGTGTTGGAATATTGTGTTGGCCACTATGCATTCGTATTCTCTACATATATTTATTAGTCCGTTTCCGTTGTCGTTCATTCTTTCCTCTCCAAACCGTCCTACACGTCATCATCTATATTTCCTATTCTACTATTTGTCTCCTATTACAATATCTTCATGTTGAGGATGTATATTTTCTAAGATATATCATTTAACTTGTCGAAGAACTCTTCTTTTTCCTCTAACATTGCGTTGTCGTTCATTGCATATACTCCGATTATTTCTGTTGGTTGTTCATGAATATTTATATTCATTTTTATTATTCTTTCGTTTACTTGTTCAAAGGCTGTGATATATTTTGCCCATTTATTTTTTAATAGTATCGAGACTCCTCTTTTAGCGTGTTGGTGTTTATCCACACCGCTCTATATGTGTATATAATTCCCAATCTTCTCTTCTCCTATTCCTTTTTTCTTGGTTTTACTTAAAATTATTATGTCTAAATACATTTTGTGTATTTCTGAGATCCTATGTTTGCTTCGTTCTGAATCCCTGTATATTCCACGTGCCTACTCTTATTGTCCGTTTTCGTCGTCATAGTCGTCTTCTATTTCCATCCAAGTTCCGAGGCTTGTTTGTATTATTTCTTGCAGGATAAAATGTTTTCCGAAAAATGAGTAGCAAGCCCATCGCTTGAATCTCCATCCGGAGGACCGATATCGAAAATGTAAAATAAACGTGCAGTGCTAGAGGCAGTGACTGAAAATATCCCATGTCAGTCAAAGAGATCTAAGCACAAATGTGGAGGCTATTAGAAGATTAGTTAGACGAATTTTGAAAGCAAATGTATTTCATACTTTGGCGAACGAACTGCAAGGGAATGACCCCCCGAGAAATTTCAATATTGTAATTTCTCTCAAGATCAACTTCTTTTGGATCCATCTTTTCTAAATTGTATGACGCTTAGTGATGAGATAAAATTATCAAACAAGGGTGAAGTGAATGGCATAACTTTTTTATGCACTATTACGCACAAGAGAATCCTAACTGGATACGTGTTACCCATTTTCAGAAGGTTTTTTTTTTTGTAAATGGCATTTTAGGTCACCATTATTCGGCAATTTACCTGCACAGCGTTATTCAAATTTAATACAAAACATTTTACCTGGGTTATGAAAGATGTAGAACTCAAAGTACATCAAGGCTGTTCTGTTCACTACAGTTGGATCGTTAGGAATTACTTAATGCATTTGGATTAAATTGGAGTGAAAGAAGAGCTGCGCATCCAGACACACGAGAAATACTGATATCAGTCCACTAGACTTTTTTCTTTGAGATACAATTACAGAAAGGCTTTGCGGTAGTAAAACAATGAATAAAATAGAAAAATCAAGTGTCAATATCAACAAATTAGAGAATGTGTGGATGGAGAGAATTATGAACATTTACTAAATTAAATAAAACTTTGTTTTTAATTTTTTGTTGTTTCGCTTTTACTATAGTAGTTAATTACTAAAGCAAGATATCTACAGAAATTTCTAGTCTTCTTCTTCTTCAGAACCCTACAAACCTAGGAGGATCTGGGCTTTCTCCTGCATCTTGTCCAAACAGCTTCTATTTTCTGCCATTGTCTTCCAGTTGCTTACGTTTATTTGTTTGAGCTCCCTTTCTCCCGCATCCATCCATATGTTCCTTGATCTGTCCACTTTCCTTTTTCCCTCAGGTTTTGTCCTTCTTCAGATTGCATTTGATTTTAGTAGTTTGGTCAGTCGGTAATAACATTTGTTTCCAAGTATTATTCTATCATTTATTTCTTCAGGGAAGTCATTATGTACATTTAGATTTGTTCCAAGGTACTTCCGACTGTTTCAAAGTTGTGTTTACCTATTGGTATATTCTGTCTGTTCCTGAATCTTCCTGCCCTTATGAATTTGGTAACATTTTCATTAACTTCTAGTCCGCTGCTGTTAGCTGCTCTTCCTAAGTTTACAAAATGTTCGTTGATGGTACGGACAGTTCTTTATATTATGTCTATTTCATCTGTTTATGCTAAGGGGTGTGTAGGCTTATATAATATATTTCTTTCTGTTGTTATCTGAGCTTCCCTTATTATTTTCTATAGAATAGATTAAACAGGAGTGTTGAAATTATGCCCTTGTTTAACTACATTTCTATACTATAAAAATCAATAATCTCCTCTGCTCTGATCCATGTATGTTGTATTACGTCAATCACTTATAAGGACGGACAACTTAGCTGGCCCACCCTGTACACCACCTTAAAAAGAAGACAATCTTGTTTTATTCACAGCAGCTGCTGTCAAATTTTAGATGAACCCACTCTATCAGTATTATTACAAAAACATCCTCTTTAATTAAGTTAGGACTATCTTTCATCTTAAATAATGAAATCTGTGTATGTTAGTAACGAAGCTGATGCAGTAATTTAAAAGCTGACTTAATTAGTCGAACTGCTACCATGCCTTGTAATAATTAATGAATGTTAAAAACAAAGTAGTTTAAGAAGTTTAAAAAGTGAAGCACTGCTTTGAAGTTTCCCCTAAAGTGTTTATATTTCCCACGATGGTTTTGAAGGTTCCATCTATAACCAATAAGTGCAGAAAAGAGCAGGTAAGCTTCCACTTACGATATTAATGGTGCATACATCCCGAGTTCACAGCAGGCCACCCCCAATTTACCATTTTAATATATTCTCAAATAAACCACAATCCAGGTAACACAAAAAGCGATCCCAGCTTCCTAGCTGACCGCATCTGCCAGCCTGCTCCAATTTCATCAATAACCTTAAAAAGCGCCTTTGTATTTAACTATGTTTTTAAATTAATTGAATGATTATGGCATATTGTACTATACAAAAAACTATTTAGATTGGCTCTTGTATTAATTTGATATATTAGTTCCTTTTACAAGCTTCAAGTAAGCGTAAAGGGAAATGTTTCAGTATCTTACAAAAACTATTACTACTATTTTGTTCGTTATTATCGAGGCTAGAGTTTTACTACGGTTGAATTTAATAACAACAGGGAAAATATTGAGGAAACAAAGTTAGGGACGCAATCAGTTTAGAGCAATAGCACTTTTAGAGTCAATTTCAAAATTTCCAAGTTCCATTTTATGTATCACATTTAATGAATGTGTTAAAATCTTACAAATAAAGCAACTTTATAAATCGTGATATTCAGAAGGTTACATAATGACTAGGTGTTTGGTGTTTAATATTTAGCTTTAAAATGTTTTTATAGTTAACAAGTTGATCTGTCCTATTTTTTTAATTTACTTGTAAAAAAATTCAGTTTCAGTTTAATTCCAAACCATGTGTGTCCTTATTTTAAATAGAGCACCCTATACAGTAGCATATTCTTTAATATATAATTATATTTGGGATTCAGTAACGGTTGTATAATATACAAAGTGGTTTAGATAAAGAAAATTAATAAATTTAACATCTACGGGCGAGTGATCTTTCCGTTGATGATCTGAATTCTTACAGCTATGTAGACTGACGCCCTCCTTCCCGTTATAGTTCTATTATATCGTTATTATTGGTAAATGAACGATCTCAGTTTGTATGTAAATCTAACACTGCAATCGGAAAATGATCTGTTAAATTGAACTATGATATATAGGGTGATTCATTTAAAATAAAAAAGTTACTTTTGGTGAAACACGTAACGATACCATTTGTTTCAATTAATAAGTTTATTATAGAGACGCCCTGATCTTATTAATACCCGGTATAATTAAGGAAATTCCATCACAGATTCGTGAATTAATTATACAGGGTTTATCTAAAAAAGGAAAGAACTGGATATTTGTCGGGAAAAACTGCGCGATATTATCTATTATTATTGTGTCCTAACGCATGTAGTTTTGCAGCTATATTAAAGGTTATTTAATTTGGCAAGATTGCATTTTTTTTTGTTTTCTACTCTATATAGTAGTGTACTGCAGTAAAGCATTACCAACAATTTTCTAGGTGTTGTAAAATACGAAAACAAATATTACGAATACTACGAACTTATCACGAAGAAAGTCTGCAGTATAAACGATAAACAATGAAATTCCAAACTCGATAAGAGTTTTCGTTCCTCAACAGTTTGGAATTTTAGACTCTACTGATTGTTTCTAAACAAAAATAAATTATTTGACAAAAGTAACCCTGAAACTGGTAAACCACACCATATATTACAATGTTTTCCGAGCATTTCGAAGATTTAATAGTGAATTGTGAATACCAGGGACACCTTATGGTTGGTTCTTTCCTGCTACTGTAAACGAGATATTATAATGACAGTTAAGAGTTTTATTAGAGAATTGTGAATACCAGGCACAGTTTATGTTGAGTTGTTGTCCGCTCACATAAACTGGGGTTATAATAATATAACAAATGTTCATATTAGTATTAGTATAAATATCAGTATCAGTATCAGTATCAGTATCAGTATCAGTATCAGTATCAGTATCAGTATCAGTATCAGTATCAGTATCAGTATCAGTATCAGTATCAGTATCAGTATCAGTATCAGTATCAGTATCAGTATTAGTAT
>JABXWE010010986.1:0-14070 GCA_014611495.1 Limonius californicus | reverse complement strand
TGGATGCTTCGTCCTGTTTGCCCGATGTATGCTTTCCCACATGAACATTCCAGATGGTATACTCCTCTTGACAGTTTGGGTAGACGGTCTTTGTTTGGAGGTAATACTTGTTGGATCTTCTTTCCTGTGTTGTACCTCACACCGATGTTTTTCTTTCCTAACGTTTTCTTTAATCTGTCGGTTACTCCAGCGATAAAAAGCAAACGGGCATAGGTAACAATTTGTTGTTGTTCCTTTTCCTCTTTGGGTTTAGTGTGGCAGGCATTTCATATTTCCTTTCTAGTGTAACCATTTTTCATAAGAGCTAGCTCGACATGCTTCCGTTCTTCTGGTTTCCTTATTTCGTAAGGGATCTTGTTTGCTCTGTGCAGCAAAGTTTTGATTAAGGCTCGCTTCTGTTGAGGATGATGGTGTGACTTAGCGTGGAGGTAACGGTCTGTGTGTGTGTTCTTGCGGTATACTGCATGAGCTAGGTTGTTGTTATCCCCACGTTTTACTAGGACATCCAAGAATGGTAGTTTTCTGTTTTCCTCAGTCTCCATGGTGAACTTAATTCTTTCATGTTGGTTGTTAAGGTGGTTCAAGAATTCTCCCAATGCTGTTTTTCCATGTGGCCATACGACGAAGGTATCGTCGACGTATCTAAACCAGCATTTTGGTTTTTTGTCGCTAGATTGGATGGCTTCTTCTTCAAATATTTCCATGAATATATTGGCGATGACTGGGGTCAGAGGAGATCCCATAGCTGCACCCGATTTCTGTTCGATGAAATCCCTGTTCCATAGGAAGTATGTCGTGTCTTGGCAGATTCTTGCTGATTCGGGTTTGTCTTGTCTTAATCCTTGTGTTATAAATCGTTGTTGTATTATGTTTAGTGCATCGTCAACTGGCACATTGATAAATAGTGACTCTACATCGAAACTGACGAGTATATCATCGGCAGTTACTTCTTGTTATTTTATCAACTCGACAGTGTTCTGAGTTCTTTACGAAAGTTTCGATTTTTCCTACGTATGGTTGTAGTCTTAGCGACATATTTACCAGCTGTTGTCCAGTGCTTGCTTTGTTGCTATAAGGATTATCTTGCCTTTATTTACAACTTTGCAGATTTGTGATTGCCAGGTTGCATTGCATCCAGGATAATACCACTTGCAGTTATTCATTGAAAAAGTTTGGCAGTTTTAAACCTTCTAGTTTCCTTTTTCTAGTGAATGGAGCCAGTACCATTTATTGTGGATTTACACTAACGTTTTCCTTGGCACACCATTTTTCCACAATGTCTAGAGCTTTCTGCATAAGCTCTGAGACTGCGTTATTGAACTTCCCCAAGATGAGTATTATCAGATCATCGGCATACCCCTGGATGTTTGCCTATTTAGTTCGGCTAGGAGCTTGTCCACTACCAGGTTCCACAGCAGGGGTAATAATACTCCCCCTTGAGGGCATCCTTTTGGGAGCTACTATCTCCATCGCTTCACCAGATAGGTTTGAATGTATTTTTCCCTTCCAGGTTTAGGTATAAAGGCAATTCTAGATTGCTTCTATGCAGAGGGAATGAATTCTGTTGCTAAACTTGCTCTCAGTAATCTGCAAAGCTTTGGAATTAGTACGATCTTCCCTTGCTGTGAAAGCACAGATATTATCCCATCAGGACCAGACGCTTTGTATGGTTTAAAAGTGTCAATAGCCCATTCAATGCCATTGTGGGTGATTATTTTATTTGTAATTTGCCAATCTTCTTTTGAAGCTCTTGCATTAGGTTGTGTGAGATTCAGCTGGTTCTCACTAGCAGGAGGCGCTACATGTGAGTCTGGAAGGTGCGTTGCGACAAGCCAGCTTGAAGATTATTATTGGATCTCATTTGGAGCAGCAATCTGCAAGACTTGCGCTCACTCTAATAGTTTATACGAACTAAGGAGCTAGAAAGAGAGCAATATAACTATACCACAAATTTTGTTTTCAGTTTAACTTATTTTGTTCTCATTACATGTGAGAATGCCGTTACAGCTTTTCTCATTTAGAATGCTAGAACACCAGATTCTTCATGAATGGAAAACGCCCATCTTGATTGAGCCAAATGAAGAAAAATTGGAAGCATTTCAAGCAAAAGGAATGTAAAACAGAAAATGCACTCCAATTTTAAAGAAACTAGAAAGTACAATGAAATGTCTTTTTTTTGCACTAAAATTATAGTAATAATAATTTCTCTTTATAGTGTTACGAGGCTTTTGGAGAACCGCAGACACAGCTGTTAATTTTGCTAGGGCAGGACATCTTTAGGAATGTGTGGCCAGGATTATGCCCGAGCCGCCTATTATTACCCCTACTCATTTAAGCGTGAGTTGATGTAGAGACCCAAAATCCCTTCAAGAAACTGCGTAGATATTATGAGCTACCCACTATCATTTTCTTCAAATTACAACTATAAAATACAAATACATCCCATACAAACAACCACACAAATGTAATGCTAACAAATAAAACAAAAATGTTTTATAAATATTATTTATTATCTTCCTAAATTGTACTACACACTAAAAAATCTTGTCAGACAAAATAAATTACATCACTTACATAAAAAATCATACCATCTAAGACTTCCTTCCAATACTTAATAATTATATGCAAATCCCCCTCCTTGTCCACGACCACCATTTCCACCTCCCCATTCACCACCACGCCCCCGACCGCCTCCATACCCGTTTCCATATCCTTGTCCGCCCCTTTCTCCTCCAAATCCCCCCCTTCTTCCAAAATTACCATTGCCACCACCTCCACCATATCCTCCTCTAAAATTCCCACGACCACCTCCAAAACCACCTCTGCTGTTAAAACCACGCCTAAATTTCGGAGGAGGGCCTCCTCCTGATCTCCCTAGAGTGTGGCCCCTTGGTGGTCGTCTTTGATCAAAGTGCTGACCTCCAGCCTGTTCTATTCCGTAGCTACCAGCATGCAATTTGCAGAGTTCCTTTATTACGGACACCACCTGGAAAATAAGTAGGCATGAATTTAAAAATCATTTTAGTTTCGCCCACGACAAAGAGAAAGAATGAGAGAGGGAGGGGGAGAAACAAAATGAGATGGAGAGGAGGGGGAGAAAAAAGAGACGGAGGAGTGAGAATGAGCGGGTGGGGGTGAGTGGGAGAGGGGTGGAAGGAGAAAGTATGATGGTAGAGGGCGTCATTTTTATTGAATACTGATTAAAATTGGTATTAGCTTAAGGTAGCAAGATGGTTTCAACCATTCTTCCTCAACAATTAATTGCCAGTCATACAAACGTCAACATATACAAGAAGAATAAACTGAGAAAGGACACAGTAAACTGAGAGTATGAAATAATGATTGCTTATGTTATAATCGCTAATAACAGCACACATAGTCTAATGAATAAATGCAACTACTTGTCCTCCAGAAAAAAATTTGACAATGTAAATTAAAATTAATAAACAAAAATAGTCAACAATCTCATTCTAATCATCATCATCATCATCATCATGGACAGTTTTTTTGTCCCATTGCTGGACATTGGCCTCTTCTCTGCCACGTGTTTTTCCTCAACGTTAAGGTAGAAACACGGGGGACCTACAATTTAACGTCGAATCCGAACCACAGAAATTCCAGAAGTTTTTAGCATTAAGATCCCACGGTTACAAGTCGGATTAGGAAATTCTGTATGGTAGGTTGCAGACAAGATTTTCATAAATCTGCATAGTAACGCTTAGGTTTCGAACTCAAGCCAGAATCGATGTTTTACTCAGAAAGCGAGCGCTCTACCAACTACATCATAATTGAACAAGCTGTTTTTCCTCTTTTTATGACATGATATTTTATAACCCCTTATGATCTGCTAAGAATATCATGACATTAGAATTTTATACCACTTGCACAAGAGACGAAAATGAGCGAACCTGTGTAGAATCGAACTTGCTACTAGGAATTATATTACTAATGTTTGTAGTGGAAATGATGATGCAGGGAAAGACTGGACAACAATCAAAAAATTAGTAAAACAGTCAGTGGTAATGAACTTGCAACAAGCATCAATCCTTGGTTTGATAGAGACTGTGAGGAGACATTACAGGAAACGATGAGAACAAAACAAAAAATGCTAAACAACAACTCCGAGAGAAACGGAAAACTTCGAAGAAAAAAAAAAAGAGTAAAGAAACTAAATAGAAGCAGGGAAGAGAAACTGATTTAACAATATGATACAGGACATGGAAGAGAATTTTAGCAATAAGAATATGAGGATGTTTTACAAGAAAGTAAAAAATAGTAAAAAGGATTACCAGGTGAGACCAGACAGCTGACTTTTACGGATAAGGAGGGAGACATAATAGCTGGAGAGAAGCGTATAGCACAGAGATGGAAGGAGCACTACCAGGAAATAATGACCAAAACAGATGGAAGAAGAGAAGGAGGCCACGATATTGGTAAATGATGACAGCAAACCGACGAGAGAGGAGAATAATGAAGAAGTTAAAAAACAACAAAAGCCCTGGAACGGATGAAGTGGAAGTGGAACTGTTAAAGCACGGGGAAAAGATCCTGGAAACGAAAATGTTAGAACTCTTGTCGTGCATATGGACTACATGCAAAATGCCACTAGAGTAGAGCGAAGCCCTGATAATCCCAATGTATGTGAAGGGGGATAAACAAGAGTGCGCAAACTATAGACCAATATTCTTACTAAATGTAACCTATAAGATACCGGCAGGGAGACCCCATGTCCTCGATGCTCTTTAACGTGGCATTAGAATGTGTTAGCATTCGCTGATGACCTCATGATCCTAACCTAAAGAGGAACTGAAGATAATGTTTCGGAGATTAGAAGAAAATGGGAGAATTTTTGGACTAGAAATTAACGAGCAGAAGACTAAATACATGGTCCTCAACACAAAAAATCCAACCGTCGAGCCACTAATCATCGAGTAAAGAACAGAGGCAATATGAGATCGAAAGGGTGCCATCTTTCACCTACCTTACGAGTGGAAATAACCAGCAATTGAGATGAAACGGTACAGATCCAGAAAAGGATGACGGTAGGAGTTCAAACGTGCGCAATGTTATGTTCAGTGTTAAATAAAAGTGTAGTATCAAAAGCAGTGAAAGAAGGCATCTATAAAACCATAGTAAAACCAGTAGTGTTATACGGAAGTGAAGTGTGGATTTTAACAAAATTAAGGGAGACCAAACTAGCTAGGTGGAAAAGGAAAGTATTGCGGAATATCTATGGAGGTGTAAGGGAAGGAAAGAGTTGGATAATAAGAACAAAGGAGGAAGTGTATGAAATGTACAAAGACTCTCCCATTGTCAAGACCTTGAAACAAGGAAGGCTGCGATAGCTAGGGCTAGGGCACACAGTCCCCAAAACGATCCTTGGAAGGGAACCTGAGGAGAGATCCAGAAGAGGAAAACCCTCTAAAGCATGGCTGGAAGCAGTCAACCAAGACCTGATAGAAATGGGTATCGTAGATCATTGGGAAATTTCAGTCCAACTGCTATACAGGGAGTGCCAAAAGTCGGTACCAACTTTCTTATTTCAAATAGAAACCTACATTTTTTATTACATGGTTCGAAAGACCTCTGAATTCTGAGTTCAGGCGATCCCTATTATGTCCATTTATCTCTGACAGTTTTTGATTTATTTCAATTTTTTTGAAAAAAATGACCTCTGTAGTAGTTCTCGAAAAAAATTGTATCTTGAAAACTGTTTAAAGTCTATGAACCAAATTTGTGGAGTAGTTAGGTGGAAGCCCAAGCCAACTTCTGATGTGCTGTAACGATTTCCGCTCCTAATGGAAGGCAACCCTTATTACATATTTAGTTATTCACATGCTTATAGGACTTATTAATATTTCGAAGTTACGCTTCTGTCAAGACGACGCAGTGCGTGTTTGAGTTTCAAAAGTTGGGGGGAAGGAGATTCTAAAAGACAGTTTTCCGTAATTAGGAGTGAGTTGAGTATTGTCGGTCTTACCGGAAGTATGTTGTGAATACTGAGCTATTTCTTTTAAATCGTTTATCGATTGGGAATTCATTTTCCGCTTTGAGAATCACTTCACACAGGAGCTTTTCCCATAGTTGTAGGGAAGCAAATCTCCAGGAATTTATTTCCAATATAGAATTTACTCCGGTCAAGAAGACTTTGTTTGGCGTTATGCCAGTGTCCATCAACTGGTGAGTTAGTTATTACCAGAAAATTTTTGTCTTGTCTTAATTTCCAGAACCTTAATTCGAATCTCCGATAAATTTAATTTAAGCAAAATTCGTGCGACTGGACGTCCCGAAATTAAGGCGACACAGTAGAAAACTCTACATTCATACGTATTGTTCAAATTGATACGCTGTCCTCGACGAGTAACCTTGGGAAGGTTTTTCCCAAACCGAGTGCCTGGTGCTACAGATAGGAGTTTAATGCACGGTCGTGCTGATTGCCGCCACATCTTGAAAAAGGGAAGTGCATTTAAACCGTACATTTTAAAAATTGTATAACCTTGCCTTGTTGTTTACGATTTCATTATCTTTATTTAAGAATTAATTTAATAATTGATTTGGGGTCACTGAATTGTGTCATTGGGGTTTTAATTGGGGATATGTGTACATAAGAATTACTATTGTAATATTTCATTGATTAGGGGAAACAGTTTTACGTAAATCATATATACAGGGTACTCCGATAGTGGGTTGATATTGGGTTTCAAAGAGTTCACAGCTTGAACTTTTCTTTTTTTTTATCGTTCTGATCACGCATGAATTCGTTACGCGGAGGCCTCCTACGTTAATGAATGCGCTAAAAATTAATGGTATGTTATTCTAGTAGCGCAATAAAGGTCCTTAAAATTGTTTGAGTCTCGCCCAATTTAAGTTTAGTTATGTTAAGTTCCATGAAAATTGGGACTACTATTTTATTTTAATTTATTTTACTTTGTATCGAAGTATTAGAATTGTGGGGTTGTTTTTTCAATTAAAAAGAGATTTGGTTGCAACTTGTCTTTTCTTTTACGACGAATTAATTGGAATTAGGTGATTATTTATCTCGGGGTCCGACTTCCCATTTACCACCTCGGACGATGTTAGTAAATTATAAGTCGGTGGCGCCTATAAATTAATTGTTGGAACCTACTCCTTCTTCGATTGGGTTTCCGGGATGTTAACATTTCTCAAATTGTTAATTTTTTACCTAAGCAGTGGCGGAGTTACGAAGTTGTTTTACAATTCAACTAAATTTTTTTTAGTAGTAAGGAATAAAGGCGTGACAGTGCCATTGGTGGTCCCATTTGAACCCATTGAACCCAACCTGTACTTATTAACCGAATCCTTTAACTAAACCTCGTTCACCGCATACCTGAAGATCCTAGAAATCCATTCAACACTGAATTAGCCTGGGGCGACCCGCGCTTCGACAGTATAATCCTGCCTTTAGTTATCCCGAACATTTAAAACGTATTTATGAATTTCCTCCTGACCTAGAAAACACCGAATTGAAAGTAGACAAAGAATTTACTACGGATATCGCAGTACTATTTCGTTAGCCTGGGGCGACCCGCGCTTTCTTTAGTGCTCGCTTTAATAATTCTAAACAAATCCACGATTCCTGCGAAAGCCCGAACATTTCAACAACACGCCGCGATCGACCGGCGAAACCCACTGCAACGCCGATGGAATTCGCATCACTTATTTTATTCCAGTTATAGGTAACCTGAACGAATTTCCTTTATTGCTAGGTAACGGAGAACACGAGTCCAGGGAGCTGCTACAATCCAGTGGCTGCGAGTAACCCTGTTTCTTCCATTGTAATAATAGAAATTTATTAGTTGTCGCGCTTGACCCGCGCTGAACGTGTCCAGATTGTCTACATTCCAGGGCCGAATCAAGGAACACCGGTTTTGATTTATTATTGTTGTAATTTGTTCAGAATCCAGTATTTTAGTTTTATTATTGTACATATATTTACATCCAGTATTTTAATTTAAGGTAGAATTGTAAATAAATAGGAATAAAACTGTTGATCCGATAAATAATTTTATTCCCAGTGAGCCCTGGCTCTGAGTTTACCCGGCACCAGGTCCGGACTATTACAATATAGAAACAAAACGTGGGGGAAAAGGGAATGTAAATAAATACACAGAAAAGTAAAATCCTACACGTCAAAAAAAAAAAACGATAGAGAAATAGAAGAACCCATTTTCCTCGATGGAACACAGCTACAATATGTAGAAAAATATGAATATTTAGGCACATATATAAAAAATGTCGGAAGAATAGATGACGAAATCAATAATAGAATAAACAAAGCAAATAATATATATTATCAGATAAACAATACCATCATAGGAAAGGAAGAAATTAGCATCAAGGCAAAAATGCACCTCTATAAAACAATATTCTCCCCTACTCTGATATATGGAGCAGAGACCTGGGCAATAACAGATAAACATAGATCAAAGGTGACTGCAACAGAAATGAAATACCTAAGAAGAGTCCTGGGAAAAACAAGGAGGGATAGGATAAGGAACAACAGCATAAGGGAGGAACTGGACCAACAGCCTATTGTATGCGAAATTGAGAACAAACAATTAAAGTGGTACGGACACGTACCCCGCATGGACATCACAAGATACCCGAAACTGATAATGGAGACAAGAATGGAGGGAAGAAGAACAAAAGGCAGACCCCGAATACAATGGGAAGATGATATCAGGCAGACGGCTAGTATAAGAGTAAAGAATATGGAAGAGGTGAAAAGAATGGCAAGAGAGAGGAAAACCTATAGGAAATGGATAATGGGTCCAACGCCGTGAGGCACAAATGGGAAACGAGAAAGAAGAAGAAGAAGATAGTCATTCGAAACTTCAAAATGTCATTTCTCAAAAACAAATCGATAGAAATGTTTCAAATTCTACAAAGAGCATCTAAAACCTTCAAATGAAGTATCATTTGACACCTTTTGTAAATTAAAATTTTGGGGTTGGTGGTGGTAGACGACTTACACGGTCCCCTTCAAACTACCGTTGACCTGTCCTGCATCTTCAAATTTGATCATTTAGAAAGCTATTTAGGGTGGATTATTTTAGTTGGAACACCATGTATAAGGAATGTGTAAGATTCCTAGATAGGTATCATCTAATAGAAAACAAAAATGTGAGAATATGTATTACCTTTTCATCAACAGGACTCATCTGAAGTACCTCCTCTGGGTCTTTTGATGCTCGAACAACTAAACTCTCCAGAGCGGGTCTTAAAGCCAAAATATGGGACGCCACCTTGGGATCCATATTCAAGTTTATCCAATTATCCAGCCTTACAACACTATCGACCTTGGATTACAAAAATTAATAAATTACTTACTAATAGATGATCATTTTAAAGCTTACCCATTCGACTTTTCTTGAACCAAATAATAATAAATGCAATGGGGTAACCATGGACATCTGCTTACAAGAAACAGCTCGGGTTCGAATTTTTTCTCCAAATACAAAGAAGGGATACGTGAAGTGTTGTTCAAAGTTGCTGCAGTTTACGGATGTTTTATGAATTAGCGCAGCCTTACTTTCAGTTGTTAAAACCTGTAGTAACCAATTTAAAATTTGAATACTATCTCACCTCGACTATGAATTTTTCCCCTCACCTTGCGTTTTTCTTTGTGGTAACATACATTTGGATACAATCCCATACACATAAGGGCCATCACCATATCTAGCTTAGGATCATTTCCAACAGTCTCCATGTGCACTGGCGCCATTGTGTCTTCAGGAAAGCCCACAGATGTCAAAATTTCCTGGAGTTGATGTTTGGCTTCCCATGTCACACGTAATGTGGCCATACTCACGCCTTTATGTTCACAAAATCTTGTTTCAGCTTCCTCTCCAGCTTGTCTCGCTCTGTCCCATAACTACAACAAAAAGTTTTTGTGTACACTGTACCAACACCAACTATATTTTACCTCAAAGGCAGTCAGCATAGCTACATGATCAGAAAATCTGTCACCCCCCAAGGACCTCTGATGGTAACTCAAACGTCGCTGGCCTCCTTCCAGCACAAAAATCTCAGGAAATGTTGAGGAATTGGCAGCCATGGTCGCCAGAGCATCACCACACATAAAAATACAACCCATAACCATCATCTTTCCAAGCCGTGGCTCTATGGGAAGTTTTGCAAGAATGCGACCGAGAGGAGTCAGCTCATCATTTTTGTCCAACATTTCATTTCTCGGAGCATCACCTACAAAAACAGACGTTGACACTGTTTCATCAAACATCCGTAGGCATATATTTACTTCCGCTTCAATTACGGCATCCAGAGGAGGTGGTTCGATTGCTTTGCTCAAAAAGTGTCCAATTGCGCCCAATCGTAACAATTTAATACTTAGCGCAATTTCATGAAGTGGCGAACGGAACATTTCAGGAGTCATGTGTTCATCCAGTTTATCAAACCTTGCACGAGAACATAAATGAAAACAGATTCCTGGACGAACACGACCGGCACGTCCTTTGCGCTGCTCCAAATTTGTGCGAGATGCCCATACGGTTGCGTAACTTGTCATGTTATTGTGTGAGGTGAAGAGTTTCATCTTGGCTTTGCAACTGTCAATGACAAAAACTACATCGTTGATGGTTATGGATGTCTCTGCTATGTTTGTTGACAAAATAACCTGGAAAATGGGAATATTATTTTATATTAAAACACAAAGTACTAAACGAATTCTTAAAAGAGAAGGCGACCACTATAGACAAATTGGCAGAAGAATCATTGCAGGGATTCCAATAAAAAATACTAGTATTTTAAAGTTTAAATAAAAATTACAACTTTTTTATGGCCTTGCAAGTGTTATACAGGGTGGGGCAATAGTGTGTGAGAGTTCGGTAGTTCGCATACCGTAACAGATAAAGAAATCTTTCTAATGCAGATGTAAACTGTGGGTAAATGCGCATACATTAAAATTATTTTCAAATATACAGGTTGTTACAAAAAAGTGTGTCACGCCTACGGTAAATTTTTTAAATGGAATGCCTTGAATATTTTTGCATATTTAACACTTCCCTTGAGATGTTTATTCATATTATAAAATATTAGCGCCATCTAATGTCAGGGTTTAGCAGTAATCATTTTTTTTTAAACATTTCAGTTTTACATTATTCCACTTAACAATTCACCACTTCCGCGGCCGCAGCTTGGAAGACGAAAATAAGTTAGGACCTTATTGTAGAAGGTTGTAGGGTGCTCTTTTTTAAATATCGTAGAGCCACCATGTACAGGGTGTTCAAAATTAATTTTCACATTTTGAGAACTTCAGTTATTTTTCTCAACTTTTGCAAATGGAACACCCTGTATATTTTTTAACGATGTTATGTAGAATTAAATAGCGAACATTTTTTGTATGCACATCCTTATGGCTATTTGTAACTACTTTTGATTTATTGAGCAAATAGTACAAAATTCAACAATATTTATTAAAAAAATTGAGGTTTTTTTTCAAATAAAACAAAAGAAAAAAATTATATTAAGTGCTTCACATGTTGCCCATTTTGACTGACACACATTTCTATGCGGCCTTGAAATGAGGTTTCTACTTTTCTTAAAACTGCCGGTGTGATACTTCTAAAAGCATGTTTTATCCTATCCTTCATATTTTGTATTGTTGTTGGTGTATCTGTATAAACAATTTCTTTCACGTATCTCCATAAAAACAAATCCATTTTTGTAAGATCGGGAGATCTAGCAGGCCACTTAGTGGATCCATCCTTGCAATCCACTGATGTGGGTAGATATTATTTAGGTGGTCTCTTACTGCATTTAAAAAATGTGGTGGAGCACCATCTTGCTGAAGCCACATCCGATTTCGGATCCTTTGAGGAAGATTCAGCAATACTTGTGGTAGATAGTTCTCCAAAAAATGAAGATAAATAGCTCCAGTTAATGTACCATCAAAAAAATGAGGCCCTATTACATGTTCTTCAATAATTCCCCCCCAAACGTTTATGGACCATTTGTGTTGGTTATCAAGTTGCCTGAAAAAGTGAGCGTTTTCCATAGCACAATAATGGAAATTGTGCCTGTTAACAAATCCATTTTTATGAAAAGTTGCCTCATCAGTGAACAAAACATTGTTGAAGAAAGTAACATCTTTTTGCATCTTACCTCTGGCCCAATTACAAAACTCTAAACGCTTTAGAAAATCGTCATCACTTAATTCCTGGTGCATTTGAATGTGACATACATGAAACTTATTTTTTTTAAGATTCGACGAACAGAACGTCTACTTATTCTTACTACTAAGCTCACTTCTTTCTGACTAATAAGGGGATCCTCAATCGTTGCCAGCACAACAGATTTTCTTCGTTCACAACATTTTTAATTCGTTCAAGTTTTACATATTGTACATTGCCGGTTTCCACAAATCTATCAAGCAGGTTTTGGAAGCTATCAACTTAGGAAGCCTTCGTTCAGGAAACCGTTGGTGGTAGATTCTATTGGCAAGCAAACAATTTCTTTCCGACTCGCCCCCAAAACAAAAATCATGTCTCCAAGTTCTTCTTTATTAAAATTCATTTTGGAAAACTCAACTATTACAAATACAAACTGATGGTCGATAACTGTGAGAAATGTACGTTTGACGTTTGTGCAAAACGATTGCTAGCGCACAGATGCTTTATTGTTTGGTCGAACACAAACTACCAAAATAATTTACAACCAAATAAATTCACTAATGTGCTGTGTGAGATCGAGACACAAACAAAATGCATCCAATGAAAGAAATGCATGCTGTTTTTATGGGCTACATAAACATGATGTTTCGTTTTATTTGAAAAAACCTTAATTTTTTTAATAAATATTGTTGAGTTTTGTACTATTTGTTCAATAAATCAAAAGTGGTTACAAATAGCCATAAGGATGTACATACAACAAACGTTCGCTATTTAATTCTACATAACATCGTTAAAAAATATACAGGGTGTTCCATTTTTAAAAGTTGAGAAAAATAACTTTGAAGTTCTCAAAGTGTGAAAATTAATTTTGAACACCCTGTACATGGTGGCTCTACGATATTTAAACAAGAGCACCCTACAACCTCCTACAATAAGGTCCTAACTTAATTTCGTCTTCAAAGCTCTGCGGCCGCGGAAGTGGTGAACTGTTAGTGGAGTAATGTAAAAATGAAATTTTTGAAAAAAAAATTTATTACTTCTAAACCGGACATTAGATGGCGCTAATATTTTAGATATGAATAAATATCCCAAGAGAATTGTTAAATATGCAAAACTATTCAGGGCATTCCACTTAAAAAAAAAAACCTTCAGTGTGCCACACTTTTTTGTAACACAATTATCATCATCATCTGACATGGAGCTGACTCAAGAGCCGATTACCTGTATATTTGAAAATAATTTTAATGTATGCGCATTTACCCACAGTTTACATCTGCATTAGAAAGATTTTTTTATCAGTTACGGTATACGAGCTATCGAACTCCCACCATGCACTATTGCCCCACTCGGTATTTTCGACAAACAGAATTTTTGCTGGTGTATTATCTCGATTATGTTAAAACAAAGAAGATAAAAAAGGTATAGCGAAGTGAAGAGCTAAAACTCTAGAAAAAATGGAGAAACATTACTAGGCTATATATCAGCTTAAAGCCCAAGTGCTACCAGCTTAATTGGCATGTCAAACAGAATACACAGGACGATTGATTTCTTATTTAACAAAAAATATTTCTTTTAGGATGTGCCTACCCATTCAAAAACATTTTCCATTATTTAAAACGGATTTTCGTAATCTATCCTACGGTAGATTTTTTATGAAATAGTTGCAGGTGTGAAAATGTTCTGCATCACCCAAGAAAATAATTATTTCTTAAAGTTTAGCTACATTTTTGGCATAGTTTCCAAACATTACTTTTATACATTTTCGGTGCCTTGTAGTGTCATTTTGACAAGTTCTATAATTTTATCTGGTATCCCCAGGTCTTCCAGTGCCTTAAAAAGTTCCGGTCTCCTTATGCTGTCGTATGCCTGCTTGTAGTCTATGAAAATTGTGTGTAACTGGATGTAACGTTCGTGATATTTT
>JABXWE010010985.1:0-44185 GCA_014611495.1 Limonius californicus | reverse complement strand
TTAATGTTACAGTAAAAAAATTAATATTACTGTTAATATTTAAAAAGATGCAGTTAAATGAATATGTAATTGATATTTAAAAAGGAAGTATACCAGCAATGTTCCGTGTGAAGAATAGGTACAATGGGAACCTAAACCTGACATTTTCATGTTTCCATGTTTCCAAAAATAGTTCACAACATTTACAATAAACAAGCTTTATGATAAACATTTTTCTAGACGTTAGTAGGCTTTTTCTAAAAGCTAGTTAGTAACATATGCAACCAGCCATACAAATATCTAAGTGGCGGACCAGTAAACCACCATTATGTGAGTTGGTTTACTAGTATGGATGCATGTTTTTGATAAGTGGAAGATTTAGCAAAGTATACTAACTTTTACGATAAGAAAATTGAATGTTACTTGAAATAGGTATGGCATTTCTATTTAAAAGTGGTATTTTTGCAACAAACTAGAAATATATCGGCAGGGGCCTGGTGGAGTAGTGCGGAAACGTACTGCCACTCGAGGTCATGCGAAATTCGGTGCGATCGAGGTTTCGAAACCCGATTGGGGCAACCACATTTCGCTTAGTTATGTTTAGAGTACATGTTGCATAAATGTTTAGTGTGTAATGGACACCCACACCCCCCTGAAGTAATGCGAAGCGGTTTCCAGGGGGGGGACGGGAGTATGAATGAATGAGAAAATAAAAAGAAATATATCGGCAACATTGAGGGCACAGTATGCTACAAAAACACTAACTTCAGAATAACCAGGCAGTCTGAAAACATACTGCGGGTATAACAGCATTGTCATGTGTATTTGAACTAACTATCAAAATAGCTTTTACAGAATTGCAGCTAATAACTGGCAACGTTTACAATTTATAATACACAACTGCTAATATGTTTTCCTAAAACACGTTACGTGATGTTATTAATACGAATTTAAGTTCTACAGTTAAGATTTCTTGATTACTGACAGCTTTCCAGTCTGACAACAATGTATTTGTTGCGGGCATGTACAAAGAACAGGTTAAATTAATTTTGTTTTTGATCACCTTTCCGTAATAATAATGGTAAGCCTCTATACTCCATGAAAGCGTTAGACTTGCAAGGCGGAAGGTCAGTACTCCCGATTCTTGCTCTCACACACGGTTGTCGCTTGCCAAATTAATAACACGTAATGTGGTGAACATCATACATTAGACAACCGCATTGTTACCCCTTGTTAATTAGAACGCAGGTATCCAATTATTTAAACTGGGTAGTCCGCCCGCCAGGCAGCGAGTCGGGTGTTTGAACTTTCGACTTTCCGCATCAGAACGCAGTGCTCTAACCATTGGATCACACTGGCGCTCACCTTTACGTAAGGACGACACAAATTAATAAAATGTATAACAATAACAATGAAACAACTGCTGTCGACGGAACAACACATAGTTTGTGAGGTTAGGTATTAGCTTAGACGAACAAGTTCTTGATTGGTGTAAGTCATTTGGGACATTGGTGACGCAGTTCCGTATACTTCAAAAGTACACAATTCAAAAAATTAAAAAACAACGTTTTTCTCCTGAGAATAAACTTACAAATTCAGCTTCATACTATTATTGGTTAATTTGGTAATTAAAAAATGGGGAACAAGTCTAAAATAAGTATAATATGTTGAAACTTGAATATGTTTGATAATTGTTATTAAATTTTAAATTACAAGTATATCACTTCGGAAATGAAATATCTACACAGACTTGCACTACCTAAGTCCCCTTTCCTACATACAATTACTAATCGTGTGAGTTAAAGCAAGGATTATGTAAAGACAGTAAAGTATAATAATTCTATGCTAATCTGTTAATTGTTGTAATAAATAAATATAATATTAGTAATAACTTCAGCAGTGAAATTGAGCATCAACAACATGATATTTGCTAATAATTATGTTTATCTGCCTGCCTAAAAATTTATAATTAATTGCATATTTTACAGTATTATTTTCTGAAGTCGACTCTAATAATTATTAGTGATTAGAATATTCGGAAATTGAAATTTCTACACACATTAAAATCATCTTGTTTTATCATAAAGTATGTAATTTTTCATCAATCCTGATTATTTCGCCAATGAGCTAGTTAGTCATTTTACCAAACTACAATTTAACAACTTTATATTATTGTGTAGGTACCTTATCTAAAATATTTCGTTTATTTGGGACAACGAAATGCCTATTAGGTTGATTTCAAACTAACATTCGTGTTTACAAGATACCTACTTACATTAATTTAGTGACAATTTATTGTTGTCAATTCTGAAACTACTGACTTTAAAATTAGTGCTACAAATTATTTTAAATAATCATGTAGCCTAATTCAATATTTAGTTATCACGACATTTTAGCATTTCATTATTGCTCCGTGTAGTGTAAAGTGGTTTATTTTTGTTCGTGTTTGAAGGTTCTTAATTTTAGTTTGTTAGCAGTAATACATTAATACCTACTTCAGTATAAATATATTTTGATGGCGATTATCATACTAATTTCCTTTAGCATTTTCGGTTTATAATACAAGCATACTTAATATGCAGATTTATAAAAATCCTGTCTGCAACCCACCATACACAATTTCCCAATCCGGCTTGCAACCGTGTGATCTTAATGCTAAAAACCTCCTCTGGAATTTCTATCGTTCGGATTCGACGTTAAACTGTAGGTTCCCCGTGTTTCTACCTTAACGCTTAGGAGAAATACGTGGCAGAGAAGGGGCCGATGCCCAGCAGTAGAACGAAAAGGCTGTCAATGAGGCATACTTCACTTTGTAAGGGTTTATGTTATTTTTAAACACATCTCATGTTTTTAATATACATTGCATACTTAAGACATATTTTCAATTTTGAATTTGAAATTTTCATCAGTTCAGTCTATGTTATAATTAAACTTGCGTTACTGCATCTGCTAATTTGTCGTTTAGTTTAGTATCTTCTTCTTCTACTTTTTCTTCTTCTGCTTCTTCTTCTTCTTCTTCTTAGAGCACTTAATCTTTTGCGAGATGTAGCAACTTTCTCGTCTATGCCTGTGTTACACGTTTACACTTGCACAGACATAGGGGACCTACAGTTTAACGTGAGCGTTGAACCACGGGAAGTGTAAACACTTATATTCCAGAGAAAATTTATCAGCCAGAATACTTCTCTAGTTTGTCACCTTGCCTGGGAGAAGGACCGTTAAAAGTCCGATGTTGTGGTACTGGGAATTGAACCCCCGACCTTCAGCGAAGAAGACTAATGCGCTGGATTCTTGCGCGCGACTGCCTCATTTAGCTTGTAATTTATAGTTCTACGCGTTTATAAATTAGTTTCGCGGAAACTTAAATACAGAAGTATTGTGTTCAAATAAACTTATGGGTAATTAGTATGATATCAAACAGTAGAACGGTAAAATACGTAGTGCCTGCTTGTGCTGAAGCTTAAGGGTTACAGCCCGAGCAAAATTTGTGTTGATTCCAATTTTGAATTTTTATTCAGCTATGGTAATAACGAAAATGTTTCTTTGCTTTGAAGGCTATGTTACAACAAAAAATATCATCATTATTGAGGATTTCATCAAACCATATAGAGTATTGTTCGACGCTGATCAATATTAGCTGGCAACAAGTCTTAAACAACTGACGCTTTGTACGGGCCTCTGCCACTCTAAAAGTGACTAACCAAAGATGTCTCAATCAGTTCCAACGAGTGGCCTGTCTGGGAGCCACAGGATACACACTGCACCTACCCAGGCTCTGAAGGCTGCAGGACAGTCTACAGACTGAAGTGTAACAGACAGTGGAAAGTCAAAGGAATCGTGCAGGGGAGCTACCTCAGCCAGAAGCCTATTGGCTTCTGGTTGAGGTAGGTGACCGCAAGCCACTAAATTATTGCTTCAAGAATTACTTCGAAACAGCCATACCCAACCGGGATTACTGGAACCACCTCGAGGATCTCCTTAGACTAGCTTATTTACTCTGGTTCAAAGACGAATTGAAGTCTGAAGAATGGTCAGGGGCGGGCATCTACAGCGATAAACCCCGGGCAAATATTTCTGTTGCCCACAGCAAATCCGCCAGCGTCTTCCAAACAGAAGCCTTCGCCATCCTTACATGTGTCCAGGAAAACTTCCGACGAAGCTATTGTATTAAACATATCTACATGTGCTTTGAGAACCAAACGGCTATAATGGCGTTTCGATCCACCACAACGTACTCTAAACTGGTACAAAAATGCAGGCTGGGGATCAAGAGTCAAGGTGCTATGGGTCGCTGGATACCGTAACTAGAAGGAAACGAGAAAATATACTCCATGACCAGAGAAGACTCCAAGAACCTGCTCATTGGTTCTGAGTCAGCTTTTGGAATTCCCCACACCACTGGCAAATTGGAAATTGAGAAATGGTCTCGGTCCCAGTTCAACAGGAATTGGACCTCACAATCAGGGATGAGACAGGCGAAGTTACGAATTCAAGGACCCTCGCCAATTCACGCTAATCAGCTCCTCAGCATTAGCAGGAAGCAAGTCAGAATTGTGGTCGACCATTTAACCGGTCACCGCCGTTTCAACAAACACTACGGAGAGATAACCCACATGCAGGTTTAGTAGGAAACAGGAGCAATCAACCCTCTGCATCCTTACCAACTCTCTCAGGTTCTTAGTCCTTAGACAGAAGTACCTAGGAGCCGGTTTACTGAAACCTGCCAACATAAGGAGGGACCCCATCAGCAACTTGCGGATTGGCAACAGGTTTGTGTTAGGATCATCCCTAAACGTGGCGGTTGCCCAATGGACCTTCTTGGCCTGATTGTAGCATTTACCTGCTCAGCCAAATGAATGAATGAATAAATAGGCGCCTATGCCGTTTCTTGACATCCTTCTGACGCGAACCGTATGATAGACCCGCAACGTAACGGTTTAGTAACTCAGTTACCAGAAACAACATTATGCTTATTGTCTTCCTCACGAGACAAACATCTTAATAATTTGTTGGGACGTGCATTTATACGCTGTTGTATATCCGTTCAGTATCTTCTGTAAACACAGATGCGTTGATCTTAGACTTTCCTTTACAGACCCTGCCTGTTTCGCAACGTATTGTTAAACTATACGATGTGTGAACTGATTGAAAATTTTATAGCCGACTGCTTTGTTGGGGAATTCTTTTTGAAACTGATTGAATCAAGAACGATAGGAGTACTGCCAAATACCAATTAGGTCACGTTCTCTAGATCGAATGTAGACTTCCAAACTAAATGTATCTTCTTGTACTGTAACGCCGTATTAAGTTAAAATTACATACGTCATCCAAGCATTCATAGCAAAATTTTGTAATTTGATTGTTTAGCCTAATAAATCTACTGATTACGAACTTTCAGTATTGAAAAAATTGTTATTATGTTAGGATTACAAAACCTAAACAAGGAACACAAAATGAAAGCAATAAAAATGACAGTTTCGAGGGGATGTAAGTATTGATAACGAACAGGTTCGCGGACAAAACCAAATTGAGGCCACTTGCCTTTCCATCATTTACGATCTTACTTATATTTATTTAATGGCGTTATTGGTATTATGCAGTTAGAACAAAAAAGTCATATATTCTCTGTATTATGTCGTTTTAATATTAGCGTAATACGGGTTTGGTAAGTCAAAGTTTCGGTTTCCTATGCTAGAAGGAGGAATCATATATAACATTTTGTATTACAGGTTTATTTGTTTACCAATTCTACAGCTAACCGGTAACAAAATGTAAAACCGATTATTTAATAGGTATTATTTAATGGCAGAAATGATGCGGAAACATACACAAAAATTTAAAAAAATATTATCCCAACCAGAATTGAATTGTGGAGCTTGTATTTACAAAAGGGTGACCATATTCACTGCACCACAATCATAGCAAACATGTAAGGTTTACTGTGATATTAAAACAAGAAATCATAAATTTACAAGTGTTTTTATATTCTTCCTAAATTTTATAAATAAACATTTATTTATTTTTAAGTTCAGGCTACTTATATAAAGTTAGTAACATTAAAATTTAGTAAACCTCAATGTATTAGGCATGTGTGCGAGGGTAGCTCACTTGGCAGAGCGCTTGCTTTCTGAGCAAAACGTCTATTATGGCTTGAGTTCGATTCCCGAATATTACTATACAGCATATAAAAATCTTGTACTGCAACCCACCTTACACAATTCCCCAGTCCAGTTGGCAACAGTAGGGTCTTAATACCAAAAATCTTGTCGACAATTTCTGTCCTGCTTGCACCTTAGAGCTAAGGAGATACACGTGGCAGAGAAAAAGCCGGTGAACAGCAGTAGGATGAAAGGACATTGATAATACTAGAAACATATCCCTTACCATGCATTTTATTTATAACTAAACTGCTTGGAAAACCCTGTACTAAACTCTTTCTATTTTTCTCATTAGTCGGTTTTCAATACTTTGTGCGTTATCTAGCAATACTATGAATTATTTTACAGCTGCAATTAGAACATCGCAAACTAGCGGCTTTTTAATACACGTTCTTTGAATTTTAAAAATTATGTCTAAGTAACTTTAGCAAAACTACCTAAATCAGCAAAATTACTGAATAAAGAGATGGCCATGTTCTATTTTTGTGTGGAAATTTAAATTTCTATAACCTGCTTGACATTATCTATATGTTCTACAATATTAATCGAGTACCTAAACAGAAACCCATCTAATATCACTCTAATTTACTGATGATTGCTATAAAGTAAAGAAACGTCTTTATGGTTTCACATCAACCAATTTTGATGTTTCAGCGTATCGTTAAAAGTGCCATAGTTTTAATTAACTATAATTGATTAACTACGCAAAAGGAAATCCCGTATGTGATTCGTATTAAACACTGCATCAGAGACCAGATCAGTGGCGTTTTGTTTTCTTGTCTTTTAAGAGGGGTTAAGTACTTGAACATAAAAATCGCATATTGCTTAAAAAGTTCAGATCTGGTTAGTTGTCAAAGTAGCTTGTTAGATTAGTTCCAGCGACAATAAATTTCAATCTGATCGTTTATTGGGCGAAATTTGATATCTAGAAGTAATTCCAGCCGATTATGTCATGTTAACCTGTCTTGTAACAGCTAATATACGAATAGCAGTTATGACACTCCTTGAACAGATAGCAATTTGTTAAATTCCACGGAAAAGAAATTTTAATTGCGTTTTGTTGTGCCACTTTTTATTCTTAAAAATCTTACAGAAATACGCGTTGTTTAATTTATTTCGTTGCAGCTTTTTATATCATGTTGCGGTCAGCAATTACCGTAAGTTATGGTAGAGTGGAGATACATTCAAATGAGAAAGATGGTCTTATAGGATACGCTCATATAAAGGACGGTGAAAAGCATACTTATTAGAATACATGTTATTGTTTTCGCCAAGAGTCACGTTGTTGTTTCTCACGGGACTTAGCTGGGTTATTATTTACTTATTAATACACCTTAAAATATATCTCTTTGCAGTCTGCAATAATAAACATCGAAATTGTTCCATAAACGCACACCAACACGTATGCCTTTGAAAAGTCAAAACATTTACCTTTGTTACTTGCTATGGTACTCAATAAAAAGCACTTCATACATGAGTGCAAGGCATTGTTTTCACAATTAGGTTGCAATAATCCTTCTCTCTGCCCAACAATCATTATCCAGTGGTATTGTGCTTAGAACTACGTGTCGAACCTTTTTTTGGTTTACGTTATGAAGTACGTATTAAACTTTTATAACAATGCAATTACATTAGCTATTAAATTGATGTACTGACATAGTTGCAGAAGAAGTATACAGAGTGCTATCGAAAACCACAGCTCGCTTTTAGAATTTTACGTGCATAACTGCTGCAACAGTTTGTACAAGCATGAGCCCAAAAATAGATTGTTATACCCTGTGCTTATCGTGGGTTTTTAGTAGTAGTATCATTATTAATTTAAAATTGTCTATGCACATACTGCTTATAGAATTTGGTAATTCCGATCGTTTGCATACGACCTTTGGGAGCAAAAAGAATTTGTTTAGTTTATTTTACCAACAATTCTTTACTGATGTAATCTGTACCAATTGCAACTTCACGCAGACAAGCCATTATCCTTCCAGAATTAGTTGAAGTAGTTCTTAAGTATTTTCTATACCAATATGCTGCTGTAGTTGATTACTTACTTATCAAACCACAATACAGTAGCTGGTAATTCACGCCTTGCATTTAATCAATGTAGATCTATTCCGCCGTATATAATGACAAAATACAATTTCACCAAGCGACACAAGATATGTTTCAAATTTGGCCCAAATTGGTACCTATTTTTGTGTTTAAAACATTAACACATTTTTGTATTAAACAGCACTATATCCAAAACGTCACTGCGATAAAACGTCGCTGCGTTCAAATATCCCTGCGCTCGAACGTCGCTGCGCTTAAAACGTCTTTGTGCCCAAACGTCTTTGTGCCCAAATATCTTTGTGACCAAACGCCTTTGAATCCAAACGTAGTTGTAAACAAACGTTGCTGTATTATAACGTCGCTGCTCAGACATTGCTACGCTTAAAACGATTTTGTGTCCATACGTCATTGTACCCAAACGTCGTTGTGACTAAACGTCTTTGTGCCCAAACGTCGTTGTGTGTAAACGTCGCTGCGCTTAACACGTCTTTGTGCCCAAACGTCTTTGTGTCTAAGCGTCGCTGCGCTTAAAACGTCTTTGTGTCCATACGTTTTTGTACCCAAACGACGTTGTGACTAAACGTCTTTGTGCCCAAACGTCGTTGTGCCCAAACGTCGTTATGCCCAAACGTCTTTGTGTCTAAACGTCGCTGCGCTTAAAACGTCGTTGGGCCCAAACGTCGTTGTGTCAAAATGTCGCTGCGCTTAAAACGTCTTTGTGCCCAAACGTCTTTGTGACTAAACGTCTTTGTACCCAAACGTCGTTGTGCCCAAACGTTGTTGTGTCTAAACGTCGTTATGTTCAAACGTCGTTGTGACCTAAAGTCGTTATGCTCAGACGTTGTTGTGCCCAGACGCCATTATGTTCAAACGTCGTTGTGCGCAAACGTCGTTGTGCCCAAACATTGGTGCACTCGCGTCATAACGTTTAATCGTTACAGCGACCAAACGTTTCGGCGTCTAAACGTTGCTGTTCTAAACGCTGTTGTGTTAAACGTCACTTTCCCCAACGGAAATTGCGCCTAAACTTCGCTGCACCAAAACATTACCACGTTGAAATATCGCTTCTTCTTCCCATGTTTTATCCGTTCCAGATGTTAGCTATCATCACTGCAATTTGTACTTTGTCTACTGCTTTCCGGAATAATTGTACCGTGGACATATCGAACCATTGCCGTAAGTTCCTTAGCCATGATATTCTCCTCCTTCCTGGGCCTCTTCTTCCCATCACTTTTCCTTCTAAAATGAGTTGCAAGATTCTATATCTCTTTGTGTTTCTCATTTTGTGTCCCAGATATTCTTACTTGCGAGATTTTACTGTTATTAAAATTTCTGTTTTTTTTTGTCAATTCGTTCCATAATTTCTTTATTGGTGGTATGTTCCGTCCATGGTATTCTCAAGATACGTCGATAGATCCATATTTCAAATGATTCCAGTTTTTTCTCTGATGCTTTTGTTAAAGTCCATAACTCAGCTCCGTCGAGAAAATATAGCATCTCAGGAGTCTAATCTTGGTTTGCAGGTTTAGGTCTTTATCGGTCAAAACTTTTTTCATTTGAATAACTGCGGCTCTTGCTTTTTCTATTCTTGTTCTTATTTCTGTCGAGTCCTCCCATTGATCGTTTATATTGGTTCCCAGATATGTGTACTTACTAGCCTTTTCTATCTTAGCCTTATTAATATATAATGTAGATGATAGCTTAATAGTTATTGTCGTGTATTTTGTCTTGCTTGTGTTGAGGGTGATTCCGTATTTCTCACATGTTATATGTATTCTTTCCATTAATAATTGTAGACCTTCTAACTTTCTTGCCAATATTACAGAGTCATCCGCGTATCTGATGTAGTTGATTAACTCACCATTGATGAATGTGCCTTTATTCACATCATGTAATGCTTCTTTAGAAATATCTTCCGAGAAAATAGGAAATATCCTTACGCTCCAATAGCTCCTACACCCTAATGTTTCTGTGCTTCAACTTCGCTGCATATAATTGTTACTATACCCAAACGGCACTGCGTTCAAACATCAATACGTGCTGTACCAGAGTTTTGGTGCACCTGACCGTCACTGTGCCCGAACTTCACTGCAACTCAACGTTACTGCACCCAACCGTCACTGTCTAAAACCCTCGTTAGCTGGCTGAAATCGTTGATGTTTTAAAGCGTCGCGTCGTTAGCTTAAATCGTCCCTGGTTCAAACCGTCGCTAGCTCAAACCATCTACGCCCTAACTCGTTGCTGGTTCATACCGTCACTGAAGCAAACTACCGCTGCTTTGTTCCTAATCGCCTTTGTACCAATACACCATTTCTTTGACATGTAGTGTGCTAAACTGTGGCGACATTCAAACAAACCACCGCTGCTTCAACTTGGCGCTGCGCCAAACCGTGGGTAAGTATAAGACACCGTTGCGCTAATCTGCATCTGGTGTAACACGTCGCTGCGCCAGACCGTAGCTATATTCAAAATGATGCGCCAAACCCCGCCGTTGTGGCACGGCGCTGCGCCAATCCGCAGCTGCTCTAAACCGTCGCTGCGCCAAACTATGTATAAATTCATCTGTCGTTGCATCAAACGACCCCTGCGTTAAACCGTTGTCAGACTCAATCGTCGCTGAGCCCCTCGACCACAACGTTTAAATATTGCAGCCCTATAAATTCTTTGTCCCAATTTCACTTATTTCTTCTGTTGCTTATACGACTTTGTTAGCAACCATATGTTACTGAGCTTCAATTTCTCCGTATCCATAACTCTCTTGACAGCTATTTTTTCGCCTCTTGATACTTTCTGCTTAGAAAGTTGGTGTACTAAATACATCTACTCTGAAATTTTGTGACCCCAGAATTGTTCTGTATCAAAATATTTACGGTAACATTGACGTACAAGCATATATTTTTTTTACATTGCAATTCGCTCCCGCTCAAACATTTCTCCGCTAAGATGTGCGTCCAAGCTCTCTTCGCTGAAGGTCTTTGCCCCAAAGTATCTCTGCATCCATATAACTCTATTAACAGATTCATCAACGCCAAAATATTCGTGCGTCCGAACGTCTTGGCCCCAAAATTTTCTTTGTCTCAAAAGACGTTATGGTGAAATTTTTCTGTACCGCATTTTTCCTATGGCAAAACCGCAATCTTGTACGTAGCGTTTTTTTGGTATTTATATTGAAACTGTTTCTCCTTGAAGTAATTGTAAATGTGGAATGCTTGCGGTTTATAAATTTTGGAGACTTGTTTGAAATTACAACTAGCATAATCGTAAACATTTATTTGGAAAGCATCATTCCTATACATGTTTCCATTATCAAGGGTACTACAGCGGTAATTTAGGCGATTTAAGTGTGCAAATTGAGTCTTGGTAAATGACTGTACTCACTATCCCTAATTTAATGACTGCCTTATTTCATAAAATACCATAGAAATGCGATTTATCATTTCTGTATAAGTAAGGATCATTAGTTAACTACTTTAAATCTGTATTTTATTAGACCTACTTGTAATAATATAGTAGCAGTACGTAAGTTTAATTTAAATTATAAAATTTGTATTCTTTTTAAGACTCACCTGCTTTGTATAATGCTTAATGCAACAGATGTGTTTTATGGTAAGATGCATAAATCACGATCTGGTACAAATTTATTATTATGGAAAATACGAATCTGTATTAAAAGTACACGTTTCCGCGCTAATTATCTACACAAAACATCGAGGAACCGTATACGAAGGCCGCATGTTTAAAAAATATATTCACGTTTTAGATAAGATCCATATTAACGCTTATCAAGGATAACTGGAGCTCTGTTCTGGTCGGTTTAACTATTTATCAATTAAGCAAAACAAGGAAGGTCAATCAAGCCACCCCTAGCCTATGACAATGAGTCATGATAAGTAGTCGCATTGAGCAAATAACTCTGGTGTTTAATTCAAAATAAAATAAATATCGTATTTTATAAATTTCGTATTAATATTGTCAGGTTTGATTAGCTTAAAATTGTTTATGTATTTAACGGCGCTCTATTTCCTCTACTACGAGGGCAACCTTTTAAGTTTTTACAAACGCCCACTAGGTAGAGCTATTGAGATGTATCATTACTATTTTCGTAATATTTGACATTTGTTATTGTAAAAACATGGGCAACTTAGAAATTGACAAAGTAGTTTGTTTACAATAAGCGTTTAAGAAAAGCAATTATGTAAAAAATGGAAATTTCACCTGAAGGTTTTCGTTGGATGATTTTTTACGATTTCAGTAAAGGCTTAACTCAACAGCAATGCATAGAATCGCTTTGTTCAACTTGTGGTAATGAAGTGCCATCAGAAAAGGCTATTTACAATTGGTTTGCAGAATTTCGTCGTAGTCGTGCGTCCGTCAGTGATGAATTTTGTGAAGGCCGACTAAAATCGGTTATTATTCCAAAAAACATCGATGCTGTGCACATCATTCAAGAAGATCGGCATGTGACTTACAGTAAGATAGAGGCATCCTTTTAGGCATATCAAAGACTGCAGTAAATTCGATTTTGCATGAACATTTAGCTGTGAAAAATATCTGTTCCCGATGGATTCCGCATAATTTGACCGAAGCTCAAGAAAAGGCTAGTGTTAATTGGTGTAAGGAAATGCTCAAAAAGGAACTGCAAAATCCGTATAAAACATCGTAACTGCTGACGAAACTTGGATATATTCGTATGAACCGGAAACTAAGTAACAGTCCACTGTTTGGGTGTTCTAAGATGAACCGAATTCCACAAAAGTTGTTCGTTCACGAAGGTCTTCCAAGAAAATCATCGCTTGTTTCTTCGGTTGTACTGGACATGTGCAACCACTCCTTTAGATGATCGAAGAACAGTTAACGCTGAATGGTATACAATAATTTGTTTGCCAGAAATCATCGACAAAATTGGGAAAAGCGACCGAAAACGTCTTCATCATGACAATGCCAGCTCGCATATACAACGTCAAACAATTGATTATTTGAAGGAGAAAAACATCGAATTAATGTCTCATTGCCCGTATTCACCTGATTTATCGCCTAGCGACTTCTTCGTGTTCCCGAATGTCAAACAGAAAATGCGTGGACAGCGATTTTCATCACCTCGAGAAGCTGTTGAAACCATGTTTTTGAGACACCAACTTCAGAATGGAAAAAATGTTTCGAGAATTGGTTTGAACGCATGCAAGCGTGAATAAATCTTAAAAGCGAATATTTTGGAAAGCAATAAACCAGTTTGCTTTTCTTTCCTAGTTTCCGTAAAAACTTAAAAGGCAGCCCTCGTATGAAAGCCAAATAGATTTGCTATCATTTAAAAACTTGTGAAAATCTGTACGCAAATATAATTTATTTGTTGAAAATATTCTATTCGGTATGCCGTATGGGAATAAAAGTGGTTGCAACTTATTTTGCTTTATTTATCAAGGTAAATGAGTTAATATACAGGGCGTGCGAGATACGATGTTGTACATGGTGATTTCGGCTACCTTAAGAGATATGAAGTCGGTTAAATTAGAGAAAGCTTGCGCAAATGTATGCCCGTACAAAAATCTTATGATTTTCAACATACCTGCAAGCACGTCTGAAATATCCTAAAAAAATTTTAATCTGTTTTTATCGAAAAATTGTTACTATTTTTAGTCAAATGTGGTAAAAGATTAAATATTTACATTTTTAAATAGAGTATAAAAAGTGCTTTACGACCACATTTGACAAGCATATGCTGACAATAGAAATAATGTTAAGAAAACAAGGAAATATTGTTTTCATCTAGGTTCCTTTGAAATTAGGACAAATCAATTGAATTAAAATATAATATGGCGCCTATAAAAGAAGTTGATTATCGTATCTTTGAAAATAGTTGCTATAAAGTTTTTTAATTGGAATTGAATTCCTCGTATCCGCTTATGTATGAATACCGAGTTTCAGTTACATATCTTTAATAATAAGAAATTATTAGAGATTTTCGGAAAAGACAAATTTAAGTTTTTTCAAAATATTTCAGAAGTGCTTACAGATATCTTGAAGATCAATAGATTTTCGTACGACGCATATGTTTGCACAACTTTTCTCTGAGTCAACCGACTTCGTATCTCTTAATACAACCAAGATCTGCATGTACATAATTTTATCTAGAATATTTACACGAAATTGTGATAGTCATTAATTTTGCCAGAAGTAACTCTAACTTTCATATTGCTAATGAAACAGTTTATAATGTTTTACATGTTTGGAATCCATTTAAAATAGTAAGTGTGTTGTAGAACTCACTGACTGTTTCTCAGATAATCATAACGTGCAAATAAATGTTCCTTTGCAGTAAGTTGTTACCTTAAACTAATTTTTGAAATTTTAAGTAAAACTACGGAGCCTTTAAAAATTATAACAACGATGTTCAATAATTGATATTTAATTTAATATATCAATATGAAGTGGTTGGTACAAAAAGGGTAAAAGTGGTATTATTACATTTTGATATAAGTACATAAGTATAAAGTTAAAGCTGCACACTTTTAGTACACGAAGGGTATACGTGCATTTTGAGCTTAATAGTGTTATGTTTGAGGGAATAGTATATCCTAGTAACGTAAAAATTGATAAGATTTTGTGCAAAAACGGTATAAAGTCACTTGTATCTGCTTTGTACGTTGGTTATCCCTCATTTAACTAAATGAAGCTCTGTATGTTAATATTATTTTAATAGTTAAATCATTTTTATGGAACATGGGAAGAGTCTCCCCTTCGTTCCATTTCCCAAAAACCGATGGAGGGGTGAAGGATGGGGGAAAGACGAGAAAGGTGCAAATAATGAGGTGGAAAGGGAAAGGAGAGGAGAGGGGAAGGCGAAATGGGGAAGCGGAAGAAAACAGGAAGAGAACAAGAAGAACAAATGGTGAAAAGGAAGAAAAAAGGGAGAAACGGGATGAGGAAATAAAAAGAAATAGCAAAGTAGTTGAAGGAGGGAAAGAGGAAGGAGGCAATGCGAGTAAATGGGGGTGGCAAAAGGGGGAGAGGAATAGAGCAATTGCGATAAAAGGAAATGGGGGGAAGAAATAAACAAGGGGATAAGAGTCAGAAAGAGAAATTATGAAAGAAAAAAAAAGAGTTTGGAAAAGGGCAAGTGGAGCGATAGAAAACTTGGGTGAAGCGAGGAAAGGAACAAAGAATTGTGTTTTATGAGAGCGGGTGCCGATAAGAACAACGGGTGCAAATATGATTCTGCTCTTTGAGAAGCCTTCCAACGACTCGATGGACCCGAGTCGGTAACGTGCTATGCACATTTCCTCCCAAGCCGAAGCACTGTGTTTAAGCTCTGCGCCTCAGAAGTATCCGTATTATACGCCAAAACGTGCCAATGTTACTAAGCAGCAAAAACATCGTCACCATATTTATTTTGTTCAAACTGTATCCACCTATTTCATAAATAAAAATAAACGGCAGTTTTTCGCGTCGCCTCAGAAACAGCCGCAACGTCGGTAATTGTATATACTTGAATTTTGCGTTTTTGACAGTGGAGTTCGTAAACGGCAGGCTGGATTGTGTCGCTTCCACAATACCTCATACCCCCATGGGTTCCCAGCGTACCTACGGAAACGGACATAGCAACCAATCAATAAAAAACGGAACGCAACTCTGCAAAAATATTGTTTTCAAAGGTTAAGTCCAACCGAAAGGTGTCGGACCGAATTGTCACATACGTAACGCTCAATGAAGCACATCGTTTGGTTACGGAACTACAGCGCTCTAAGTTGTAACGGGTCAAAATGGTGAAAAGTGAATATTTGGTGTTTAATTACCAATTACACAAAAGTTCAACATTTTGAGATAAGAGTATAGTTACAGCAAACATCTGCCGCAGCCGTGACGCGGAATGTTCCAGAACACGCGTCCCTCTCTACACCAGAGGGGGGTGCGCACATGACGGAAATCGAAAATTGGCCAGTATAAAACTGCCGGCGCGGCCATTTGAATCACTTTATTTCCTGGCTCTTGATTTCATTAAAAGTCAGAAAATATTCATCAGGCTTCTTTTAAAAGTATTCTTAAAATATCCTAGCGTTGAAAATCCGATCCTCAAATTAACCAGTCTTGTAAAACCCGTTTACTAATTCCGAATACTTGTATTAACAAATTTAATAATTTTCAGTTTCCAGTTACAGAGTACGAAGCCGAGCGAGCCAGTGTGCGGCGACCGTAGATAGCTGTCGGGGTAATTTGTTGAATTATACCGCCGTTGGAAATTGTTGGACTACTGGGCGCTCAAATGAACAAGCAAAGCAAGTATAAAGTATAAATTCTTACGCTGGAAAGTTTAACACTCACTGTTAATAATCCCGAATAACGTTTATCCCCCTCGCAAGGAAAGTACTTCCTTGGCAACAATAAATTAAAGCTAATTGGTTTGTTAATGTTTGATTAGTACCGGCGACAGCGGCGGACATTTTGTCCACTCGAGAAGCTATTTCACCTACCAGAGCCTGTTCGCAGTCGTTCTACCGATCCGGACCTACGAACCATTGGGCCTACCAGGACAAACCAGTGGCGGAGACATCCATTTTATTTGTTAATAAATGATTCGAGTGTAATATTTATTTAGTTTATCAATATTTTGTACATATACCATTACGTAAGCGTTATTAAATTTATTTTTTCCAAGCACTTATAATTGAATTCTGGATAACTCGAGACACTACCCAGATTATAAATTTTGGAGCGTTCGCGCCCCGTATATGCCACCGGGCGGAACGTTACAAAGTAATCAACTTTTTGGACTTCAGCTGGGGTATACAAAATACTGTTGTTTCCTGTGTATGAATGGGACAGCCGTACACGAGATGGTCACTATATACAGAAGGAATGGCCACTACGCCAAACACTAACTCCGGGTCAAAAAAATATTACCAACGAACCACTGGTTGATCCTAAAAACGTATTTTTACCACACTGCATATTAAATTGGGCTTGATGAAAAATTTCGTTAAAGGACTAGATCGGAACGGAAGAGGGTTCTTGTATCTGAATCAGAAATTTTCGAGAGCTAGTGAGGCAAAAATTAAAGGGGGCATATTTGTGGGACCACAAATACGGGAAGTAATGAAATACGGCGAATTTGACAACTTGCTGAATGAAGTTGAACTAAGAGCATGGACAACTTTTACAACAGTTGTGACCAATTTTCTTGGAAATGTCAAAGCTGAAAATTACGAAGATCTTGTGACTGAATTACGTAGTGCCTACATAGAAATGGGATGTAACATGTCTTTAAAAATTCACTTTCTGGATGCGCATCTCGATTTCCTTCCGGAAAATTTGGGTGCCGTAAGCACACGAACATGGAGAATGGTTCTACCAAGACGTTGCAATCATGGAAAAGCGATACCAAGGCAAATGGAGTCCCAGTTTTCTTGCTGATTAATGCTGGACATTCAATCCGTGATGCCCTAGAGACAAAATATCGCAGTAAAACATCCGCAATTTTGAAGTAAGTACAACATTAAGAACATAGCGATATTCACATATTTCGTACCAAATTAAGTGTGGGTGATGAAGAAAATCCAAGGTTATTTTCTGCTTTCTGATGAAATTTTACATAACATACTCCATGTTTTATCCATATCACAAAAAAAGATTTTTGTTTACCAGTGTTATTAGAATAATTACAATAAAATTCACTGTTGCTGTAGATTAACAAAACATTATTATTTTTAGAAATAATGTACTTAAATCAAATTTTTTCGCGTACTATTTATATATTTAACTACCTAATAAACAGTTTTCTCGTTAGTTTATTTTACTAACTTATCAAAAATATTATCGGTATGAATTTGGTTTCAGATTTTATCTGTAATAATTACTGGATGACAACTATAATTATAATTAAAAATTTATAGTATGCGCTATTAAAAAGATATTGGGGTTTCCTGTTTCTTTTTGAGAAGAAGCTACCACCTGTCTTATTTAATAGCGATAATTCCTTCCTTTAATAAAAGTTAACATTAACTAAACAAAGATGGTGCGCAATTAAGCTGAGGTGTGAACTTCATCCAAATGATAATTGAAGTTATAAAGTTTTTTTTTTAATAAATTATATGGTATTATACGTTCATATCTTATTCACTATCAGTTATACAGAGTATATAAACGAACAGTTTTGTTTGATTACTGCAATAAAAAAATATCGCAGTAATCTGTAGTTATTAAAAATTATTTTTTCGGCTATTGTACGGAACGTAAGTAATGTATGAGGGGCCATAAAATGTATTATTTTTTTTCGCTTTATAATCCTAGCAAACATGCAAACGTAATGATAATTTCCAGCTGGCCATTTAATGGTCAAATTTAGTCCTGTGTGCCGATTAATGTTAATACGCCAGGAACGCTAATATGAATATCAAACCCAGCGGTTTTAATGACAAGTACTAATTTCGTGTAAATATTTTTTTGTTTGAATGCCAGCGTGGTAATTCCCTGTCACGGCTGTCTGATTTCACTGTTTTACGTCGGATGATCAACAAAGCGATTAGAATTGTATAATAGCATTCGAATGACAAACTAAATCACTTACGCCATTCCGCAGAAATTGTTTGTAATTAAAAATTTCTCATTTCCCTCATATTTTAATCACCGCCTTCCGGTCTCTAGCCGTGATGGCCCACAATATCACCATACAGACTACATTTTGTAACAGCCGCATTTTTAATAAAGTACGAGGAGATAAATTGTCACAAAAACACAATTGTGAAAGCCGAACTAGTATCAGGAACTTTAATAGGCCATTGTTAGACATTTAACTTTGATTACACATGTGGGCGAGTTCATTTAAAAAAATCATTTCCTGTGCATTACAATACATGCATAATTACCCGTAGAAACATAATTGTCATAATGACATTTATTAACTCTATCACGGACAACTTGCTGGTTTATATTATACGACTCACAAACAGTTGTGATTTAATACCAATTTTTATTCCCCTCTTGAACGTTTAACTCGAACGTAGAATTTTAGTTATGTAGCGAAGTTGGCTGTGGATGTTAACGTGCTCTGAAATGTATTAATTCAATTTGCATAGAAAACTTTGTTTCTCGAAGTCATTAAGGCGGTATGGCCGTGGCTCACAGATAGAATATAAATTGCCAATTACAGCATATCAATGTTCGTATGGAAAATGAACGTGTTGAGAGTAAATTAAATTTCCGTTTAAAGCGCTACCACTGCCGTGGACTTTGATTTATGGACAGATCTGCCCTGGTCAACTACTATACATATATTTGCAGATTTATTACGGCCAGGTTAATTGAAACGTTGCACGATTTTTCAGAACGTTTTTTTCTAACGCGAGTGCAACGGATACTTTTACTTAACGTTCGCGGTGTGAATTATTAATTTAAATACCAAGAACGCGTCGTTTACTCCACGACCATCGGCGCCACCTCGTAGTAGAATACGAAGTGCGTAAATGTGAAGGTCCTGAGGATAGCGATGTAATTTATTTTCCAGGTGCTTTCCTCGTTTTCGAATTAAATCGAAGCAAAATTGGAATTGGAAAAAAGCAAAATTTTTACCTAACGTCTCGATTTCCTGGGAACATTATAAATTTTCCAGACACTTCCTTGTGTTTCATCAATTTTTCATAGGAATTGGTCAAGAGTTTCTTGTAATTTACCTTCCTTACTGCTTTGTAAATTTCCATACATTACAAGTTTTATTTGTTTGCGGAAAACAATTTTTTGCTGTTCAACTAAGCTGATTTTATGATGTTATTCATAATGTTGAGTCGCCCGTTTATATCTGGTTCTATTTTATAGTTTAACTGTATCGCTTTTATGCTCTTTTAATGTACAGCTTTTGTAGCAGAATGAAAAAATAAGGCAGAGCATTGATGTTTATTAAATTATTGTTGTGGGTTGAACAAGCTCTAAAATTTCGTAATTCAAGCTATATTCTAGAAATATTTTAAGAGAGTGGGTTGTGAGTGACGTTAATTGAGCGGTTATATTTAAAAAATTACAGAATTTTGGAATTGGGTTGCATGTGTGGTCTGGGTTTTGATAATGGAAACATAGTTAACTTTAGATTTTTATCCAATTTACTTAATTAAAAATACTTAACTGTGTTTATTAGTTGATATTAAATGGACAGTTACAAGAAAGCTTTGTGGAGTGGGCTTTGTCCACTGAATGCGTTAAGTTTATAACTTTAAAAAATAGTAGTAACAAGAACTTCTTTATCAAACACATAGGTGACAGTAATTGATTGTAAAAGTAAATCCTACGCTATTTCAGAATAAGTGTTGTTTATTCCTAACCCTACTTAATAAATCATTGTAATAAATCTACAGAATTATTATTTCAGACTAGCTTGAAATACTAGAAATATAGTTGTCAATTTAATATTTTCCAAATTAATACACTTTATTATTTTTTCTTCTTCTATCAGCTTTTATCTCTTAGGTTCGCTGTTTTTTGTTTCCAAAAATCTTTATTTTCCCAATCTCCTTCTTTTAGCCTTTTTCGGCCATTATTCATTTTATATATCTTTCCCAACTTAAGATTGGTCTTCCTCTTTTTCTTCTTCCAAACGGATTCCATTCGGTAACTTTTCTTTGCCAACGGTTTCTGGCATTCTCATTACGTGTCCACAACATTGTGTGTCCTGTTTTTTAAGGTTTTGGTAATGGCTTGTTCTACTCCCATCACATCCAGATCGCCTTTGTTCTTATTCTGTCTCTTCTAGTTACTTTCAGGCATCTTCCCATATAGTCTAGCTCTACTGTCCGTATTTTATTTCTACTGGCCTGTGTTAGTGGTCACATTTTCACGCCGCAGAGGACTATACTTTCAACAATACTAAAAAGGTGTGTAGTTTCGTGCCTTGATTTATATTTTCATTCCATAATATTGGTACGAATCCAATACGCAAAATTCTAAATTAAATTATTATTGCTTAACAGTTGTTGTAATGTGATTTCAATTACTTGCATACACATTTATGTTGCAAGTAGTGATGTCATTTTACTCAGAAAATTCAAAATACATTAGGGAATGTAGAATAAGTAATACGCTTGATAACGGAAATTGAGTAATAAACAGGTCATTGCTTATGGGTGCAGAAGGGAATCAATAAAAGGACACTTAAGAGTTAAGGAGGGGGTAAATAGGTGGCAGTTGTCAGTGGGTGATTGATAGATGACAGTATTCCCAATAACCAACCTAGCAATGGCGTTGCACCTGACTTTATTATTGTAAGTAGCTTAATATAAAGTTTTAGGATAAGTTGTTATATTCTTGTACAACGTACAGATGAATAAATTAAATCATTTAATATAAGGGTAGTTGTTTCTTAGGTGATTCCGGCGATAAGGACAAGAGGCGCCTTATCAGTTACAGCCCATAGGCGTAACAAAATTCCTAAAGATTTCATGGCCATTTTGCCCATTGCAATTCTAGAAGAATTACCTCTTTCGCACGTGCCTCTCAAGCTAATGTTTGTACCTAGGTATTTAAAGTTGTCACAGTGTTTAACTTCCTGTCCATCTATATGTAAATTGTGTGCCTCTCTTCCAATACATACGTATTCGGTTTTTTGGAAGTTTATTCTCAAACCCCATCTTTCGAACTCTTCTTTTAGTTTTGGGAGCATGTACTCCATGCCATCTTGATCTTGTGCAAATATGACTTTGTCGTCTGCAAAGAGTAGAGAGTGTAGCGTGCTCTTTTGTATTTGTATACCGATTCTCGAGCACTTTTTGTACCATGTTTCTAGGGCTTGCTCTATACTGTACACATTAAAAGGTAGGCATGAAGACTGCATACTTGTTTTAAGCCTTTAGTTATTAATATTTCTCTATTAACTCTTTTCCATATGTTTATTTTAAATTTATTGTTTGCATATTGTCTTTTTACTATGTTTATCCACTTCTCATTTACTTCTACTCTTCTCATAACCTGCCATATTAGAGACCTCGGTATGGTATAGTACGCTTTCTCTAGGTCGATGAATCCTGAATGCGTGTCTTCCTGTTTTTCTTTATTTTTTCAATAACTTGTCTTATTGTATGTATATTGTCCAAACATGATCTGTTTTTCTTAAACCCACTTTGTTCTTTACTAAAGTTTACTCCTTCTTATTTCTTTTTGTTTTTTATTACACTTGCAAAAATCCTAGATATGGATGGGATTACACTTATGCCTCATTAATTAGAACTAGTTTATTTCCCTTTTTATATATTGAGCTAAGATATGATTCTCTCCATTCTTGGGGAATTTCATAGTTTCCTTCTATGTTGTTAAATATTTTTGTTAAATATTGTCTTGTTTTCTTCCTCCATACTTGAGCAATTCTTATATTTGTTGGGCCAGGGGCTTTATTACTATTTGCTTTATTAAATGCTTTATGTTTTTCATTTACGGTAATTTCCGCTGCTTCACTGGTCTCTGAAATTTCTTCATCTTATTCCTTCGTATTTTCTTGTAGCAGTTTGGAGTAGTGTTGTATCCATTTTTCGGACGATATTGTCTGTATTATGCCTATTGCGTTCCTACTGTTTCTTATTCTCTTTATTGTATTTGAAGCTACGGAAGATCTGCTATATACTAGTGTGTTGTCTATATTATTGCATAGTCTGTCGCAGTATTCGCTTTTCTCGTTTCTTACTCTGTTTTTTTACTTCTATTTTAAGGTGAACATATTTTTCTTTTGTTTAGGGTGTTTGTGAAGATATCCATCTCATATACGCTTTTTTCTTCTCTTTGATTAGATCTTTTAAATTGTGCTAAATACCTATTTTTCCTGTCTTCAGTTTTCACTGCCTCCGTAGCTGCTTCAAAAATGACTTTTTTCAAATGTTCCTACATTTCTTCCGGTGTTCCGTCTTTGTTCATGTCGAGTTTATTTTCCAATCTATTTTTGTATAGGCACTTACTACTAAATAATTTGGGTAGTTCAGTTTAAAATTTTTTTTCGTTTATCTCTTCCATCACTTCTGTGTCTTCCTGCGTCGGTTTTCTTTCTTTCTTATATGTATATGTGAGGTGACCTATTACCATGTGGTCGTTAGTGGTACATTCTGTTTGTCGATATACTCTGACGTACTTTACTTGGGAATTCCTTTCCTTTTTCATGATGGGAAGATCTATTATTGGTCTTAAGTTCCTTGTAGGGTCTATCCATGTATATTTGTGCATGTTCTTATGTCGGAAAAATGTGTTTGTTATTATCTATTTATTTTCTCTACAGAAGCTAATCAGTCTATCGCCATGATCGTTTTTTACGTTCTCTCCTAAGCTCCTTTCTATGTCGCGTTCCCTTTTTCCAGCACGGCTATTGAGGTCTCCTATGATGATGAGTTGTTTGCGGGTAGGTATAATATCGACTGTATCTTATAACTTATCAAAAAGGCATCTTTTTCATCTCTACTTGTGCTGTCATTTATTACATATAAACCCAATATTATTGTTTGTTCTTGTGCCTTGGATATTCCATGTTCCGATGGTTATTCTGCATTCTCTTGTGGTGCTTATCTGTATTTGTCTGTGAGTTTTGGCCCACTTTGGAAACAGTTCAGACGGTTGTAGGTTTTTATGTGTGATGATTTGCTGCCCTCATCGCCACAACTTTTCTCCTTCATCCGGCCTTGGGACTGGCAACGACCCTTAGTCACCTAACGGTTGCAGGCGGAGTTTATTATTTATACCTAGTTATGATTGATGGAAGAGGCGTTCTGGGATTTCAGCCTCTTCAGCCCTGGATCGTCTTTCTTTTCTGTGGGGTTGATGCCGTCCTGGTCAGTTGGTTTCATGGTTGGTTGGTAGGTGCTGATTGCTGGGTTCTTCCTTCCTGGTATGATGGGTTTAGTGTTCATTGCTTCTGGTTCTCGTGTTGCGGATTATGTGAAATTTGTAGAACAGATTTAGTTCAATATCTGTTACCTCATTAGTGGACTTCTAGACAAGCTAACAGTCAAATTTATCCTCCTTGTTATAGCATTTTCTGTTTTTCAATCGTCCGATAGTCTATGTCACAGGTTAGTTTACTTATTCCATAGGATTAAAGCAGCCGATAGAACTATTTGGGCACGCTATGGCAGCTACGAATGTGTACGAGGTGGTACGAAATATTTCGAGCGGATGTAAATGTAAATAAAGTGTTATAAAATTAATACTATTTTTCTAGTGTAGTAACTAATAAATAGATAAATTTTACAAATTAAAGTAGCGGAAATTGTTAGTTATTTAAATCCAGACCAAGGACGTATCGTTATAATTATTTTAATTTTTGAGATGATTTCAATTTTTCCGAAGATTTAAATTAAATTTGAACTAACAAAACCACTGTTTGAAAGGTACTGGGAGAAATTCAAATACTTTACACCAATTAATTCGATACTATATAGTTATATAGACGAAATTATTTGTATTTCATAAACCATTGTGTAACACCCATAGAGCAGTTGCTTCTATGAAACTTTGAGATGTTATGCAATCTGCTCATTATATTATATTACTGAAGGTGGAATCAGTGGCGTTAGTAAAACTATAGCAGCAAAAATTATTGTAAGGGTTACTTACACATGCAATTGCAAATTTAAATCCTATATTTTACTACCAACTACGCCAAGTGACGTCCTTCACTGTCCTCCGGCGTTTAGTAAACAAACTATAGATATCTTTGTTTAACTCACTACTTTTAAGATAATGCTTTCTTTTCCGCACACCATTGCACGGAATTTGCCACACATTCTCTAGATCCAGTGGTGGTTAACCAGTAAGAATTTGACCAATATTGTGTTGAAAGATGCAACAACGCTGTCGGATAGATTTAGCCTAGTTAGTTTATACCGCCTGACAACTGCCGGAGACTTTTATCGGAACATCCAAAGACCGACCCTAAAGCAATGAAGTTGTCTGAGGGGTCTGGGTAGCCTAAGAAAATGAGAGCCGTTAAAGGGTGTTTCAGTTTCTTACCGGGTTTTCTAGGAATGGGTTTAATAAGAATAATGTTTTTGTTCAGGAGTTTGTGGTAGGTTTAAAAAGTATCTAGGGACACGGGGATGCTATGAAGGGTATGAAAGATGATTTTTTTGGTTTGGGTGTCTATATGGGCTTGGATGTTGCGATATTCTCAGTCAAGGCGAAATATTCAGAGAAGGATTTGCCTTTAACATTAGGTTTTACTGGAGAAGATGGTTTTTGATGATCACATATAGAGTAGCTCAGGAATCAATGACGAGACGTATGAAGGTATTGTATCTATGGAGGAAATTTCGGAACTTGCAGTTTGGTAAAGGCCTTGGATGCGTAGGAGCAGGTTGCGAACTTTTTTTAGGATTTCATGGATATCAAGGTTTAAGGCACGTATATATTGTAAGGTAATTCCTTGGTATCGGGTGGGGTTACATAAGGAGATTTGTTGGTTGTGACTAGAAATGTTGGCAACGAAGTGATTCAATCTGTGATTTCTGAAGGAGGTATGATGTTTAAATAAAATGGCTAATGATTTATTTGTCTGCTTTATCTTCGACCTACTGGTTTATCGGTGAATGTTGATAAAGGCTACGTTTTACGTGGTATTAAGCATTTATAAAGTAATTGAGGGGTTAAGGGACGCAACTTTCCAAACAAAAGCTTATGGCGTTTTCGAATCAAAAATATGATTTATACAGTTTGTATTACAAATTTTCCAATAAATCTTCTTTTCACTATTATAACGCCCCAACTGTTTTGAGTTTTGAGTTTGAAATATTCCCTACGTTTACAACTGACATTACAGTAAGCAGTAACATGTAAGAAATTGTTGGTTAGAATTCGTGTACTGCTTAGACTCGAAAAACTCTTTAATTTATTATATTAGCAACAAATATCCAGATTTAAAGCAAACTTGATATGTTAAATATAGTAATGGTTTGACAGCAAATATGAGCTCTCGGAAATATAAAATAAACTTTTTGGAATTGAAATACTCAACCACATATTTTGCTTGAGGTTTCAGTACGTTTAATCTGCATATTTAAAAAAATATAATTATGTATTATGTAAATGTTATTGAATACCATAACATGATGGCAATATTTTGTGAGTGTAAATACGGCTTTGCACAGTGTGAATAATACTTTCTGGTTTGGGATTATTGGTTATTGTGGAACTTTAACAGAAGTAAATCTTATTTGTACTGATAGAATATATCAGATGTTCAAAGCCGCTTATATACTAAATAATAACGAATAGCTTGTAACCGTATTATTATTTCACGAGAACTGAGGTCGGGTGAATGTGGCGGCCATTGATTAGTTTTAAGAAGTAGTGTTGTCTGTCTTTGAAAAAGTATGCATTATTATTTATATTTATTTAAAGCAGAAAATTATTCTAAAATTGTAACCTTAATATCAAAAATTTTCTGTTCTTTATTTGGCAGTCCATTTCTTATTTGCGCTCCCCAGTATATTTTATATGATTTGAAATTTGAGAAAGTATATGTATTTGGGCTGAGAAATTGGAAATGCTGTTTTTAATTGATATTAACAGTGGCGATTAATTTTCTTTTCTGTTTTACTCATACCGAAATAACGTTATAACACGTTTAGATTGATATAAACATAGAAGACATTGCGAATGTATGTTAAAAATTTTTTGCGCATGTTGTTTACATTACACAGGGTATATCAGAAATAGGTACAAATATTAAATCCGATGGTAGATTACAATATATACAAACTAGAAAAACATTTCTTTGGCAATGGGACCCTTAAGATATGAGCAAACAATAATTGAAAATTTGACCCAAAATTGTTTGAGTACCGCAGGATAATATCAATAATTTGAGTTTAAAGACATGGTATGCAAAGGAGAGTAAGATAGAAGTGGAAAAAAATTTCTTATCACCTGCCACAAACCAATACTATTAGGTAGGTCAGTAATTTCTATTCAGTCTGTTGTTGTTATCACAAGCCAGCCAAGTTTTTACGTGTTTGCCACTTTGGATTTACTTTACAATTAGGTAATAACCTTCTACAGCTTAAATGCATTTTCTATGTATCATCAGCAGTTCTCAAACAGTGGGGGGCGCTCTATTTTGCCGGTGCAGGTTGCTCCAACAATTCCAGAAACATTCATTTCCAACTTAACATAACTCTGTAACAACATTTCAAATAAAGTTTTTTCTAGTAACGTTTTAAGATAGTAGTTAAAATGTTAAACATGTCGAGTGTGTTGCAAATCTTTTAGCATATTTTCTAGGGAATACAATTTTTTCTAATCTAATTATAATTCTAAACTACAATAGATGATAACTTGGCAAGGAGGTGCTTACACGCATGCATTATTAGAATATAATGGGGTCATCTTACCCTGAACTATGTGCTTACAGCTTTACAGTATTTTAACTTTCCTTAGTTTTTCTTCTTAGTGATAAAACACTGATTTTTCTTTGTTGAAACGGTATGCAGTACAAAATGAAAACGAAAAAAGAGTTATTAAAATGACAAATACTTCTAAAATATTATCAACCTTATTTTTATATTCAATGTATATTTACATGTCTTTGTCTTAAGTTTATTAAATCGCAAGACAATACTTACGTGCGTAATCGCAGTTTCTTGTTTTCTCCGAATTCAAATTCCTAGTTAATTAGGATATAGTGGGGACACTTTGCCTCGCAGTATGTTTGCTTATTCCACCCATCCAAAATACAATAATTTTCAAGCAACGTATTTCTTGGTTTTAATTCTATACAATATAATACTGTAATCGAATAACTCAGTGTTATAAATGTCTCTTTATTGCGCATGAAAGCTAAATTCGTTCCAAATTTATTATTAATTAAGGGTTACAATCATACATTTCCTAAAAAGGGAGTTTACGGACTGTTAAAACAAAACCAGCCATTACTGCGGCCTGGGTAATTTCGGAAAGTTAATATTTAAGTACGTAAGCTGCGTAAATTAGCTTTATATGAATAAAATCAAGTGCCTCTAGCGTATCTAAGTAACTTGGGGGGTCGTTGGCCGTCAGGCATTGTGAATACGCAGTTTTACGATATTGAGAACCCGGCTATCATTTGCTACGTGAAGTTTACTTTTGTAATTCGTTTTTTGCTACCACTACACACATTTTCATGTAGCCTAACCGCGAAACCGCAACCATTTTGCAGTTAAGTTCTGTTAAATTGCGTAAAAACCAAGTTCGTTCTTGCGATCGAAAGTTCAAAGCGTTTTAGAACTAATCTGCAATTTGTGTTCTAATTATGATCCATTTTGAAAGGAATCGGAACAAAACATAGTCCAAACTGAAAGCATATTTTTTACTTAATTAGTCAAAATAATATTACCGATAATACCAACAGGTTTTATTCGGTTTCTGCAAGTTTATATGTATTTCGACGTGTAATTACGGAAAGAACACACTGGTTGTTAGTTTAAAACTTGCTTGTAGTCGTCTTTCAATAAGGTTGAAACAAAAAAAGAATCCGCGTGAGATTGTATAATTCTAATGCGGTATAATTCTCACACGGTATAATTCTCACACGGTATAATTCTCGCCCGGTATAATTATTACAGCGTCCAAATACTATAGTGTGTAATTCTAACATACGTATAACTTTCTCCTCTCTCGTTACTATGGTAGTACAGTGAGGTAGGTTTATTCGGAAAGAACAAGCGCGTTGTAGGGCCTGCATATCATATTTTGTAGAAATACGTGAATTTGAATTTTATACGTTCCCTTTGGAAAATCGTAACTTGCGAGGATAGGTCCTGTTCATACCTTGTCCGTGTAATTGAATTTATAAGTGGTACCAGAAGTAGCAGATATATACTTTGTAGTAATTAGGGCATTTTAAACGGCAGTGGGCTAGAGCTCAGCGCGTTAGACTTAGGGATAAGGTTTCAATTCCCAGTACTGGAACATCGGAATTTATAACGGCCTTTCTCCATCGGAAGGCATTGACAAACTAGAGAGATATTCTGCCTAATAAATGTTTTCTGAAGTAGAAGTGTTTACATTTCTCGTGGTTCGGAGGCCACGTTAAGCTGTAGGTCCTCTATCTCTGTGGTATTTTTTTAAAACGCACAACACAGATACAGGCAAGAAAATCGCTATATTTAGTCAGACTCCAAGCACTCAAAAAACCAAATACGCTGTAAGACAGGTCGGTTATAGAATTGAATTGAATTGAAAATACGTTTATTCAAAAATTTAAGATAATACATGTCATTTGTATTTATGGTTAACTTAATAATACGGCGGTGTTGTGTTGGTGCTTGGTTTGGTGCCTGGTTGGTCTGGGCTGGTGTTTGTAGCTTCCTCGGGTATATCTGTATAGTAACATAAAAGTGTAGTGTTTTCTGTTAGTTGGAGTGCTACAATGGTGGAACAGGGGGGTAAATGTAGTCGTATCCCGATAAAAATTCCTGAAGAAAAGGGGGGTCACGGTCACGGAGGTAGTCTGTGCACCTGAATGACAGAGGAGTGTCCTCCACTATGTTAATGAGGATTCCAGGGAAGTCAGGGTGCAGGGAAAATAGGAGAGCAGTAGGGGGTGTGGGAGTTTGCTCCGGGATTTTCTAGGAACACGGTTGACTGGGACGAGGTCACGGTTGACTGGAACGAGGTCACGGTTTAGGGGTTTGTGGGAGGTCATGCGGTTTTCGTTGGGAATGCCTTTTGATGAAGGGTGCGAAAAATGTATTTCTGCTGAAGGTGGGTGAGGTGGTCACATATCGGAGAGGTTTCGGTGTCGATGTGGACTAAGTGACTGGGGTGTTCTCTGTGAAGACGGAATAAGCGACGGAGAATTTGCCTTTCGCATGCTGCCATTTGATGGAGGAGATGGGGTTTGAGAGTGGCGTATATGGGGGCTCGGTGTTCAATGACGGGGCGAACGAAGGTGTTATAGGTGTGGAGGAGGGTTCGAGAGTCGCAGTACCAAAGTGGAGATCGATGGGGTGGAAGTGGGAGTCGAAGACTTTAACTCTATAGGAGCGGTTGGTGAGAAATGAATCTATGAGTTTGACGAAGTGTGGGCTGAGATTTAAGAGAAAAGTATTTGGACGAGACCATAATGCCAGACTTTATCGAAAGCGCGCTCTATGTCCGAGAAGACTGCGAGCGTGCATCGGTTCAGAATGGCATCTCTGGTGAAGTCGCTGTGGAGTTTGAAGATGGGGTTCATAGTGGAGCGGTGGGGGCGAAAACCAAATTGTTCTTTGGGAGGAGATTGTTGGATTCGAAGGTTTCTCGGAGACGGGAAGCGATGATTTTCTCAAGGATTTTGCCGAGGATGTTTAGCAGAGATATGGGGCGATATGATAGGGAGCTGTGGGGATCTTTGCAGGGTTTGTTGGACATGATGGACGAAGCTTCTTTCCAGGCTGTGGGGAAGTAAGAAATCTGGAGGCAGGAATTGTAGATTGTGACAATGGCATCGATGGATTGGTCTGGGAGTTGTTTAAAGAGGAGCGACTTAAGTTGATCGGGGCCGGGAGCTTAGGAATTTTTGAGGCGCTTGAAATGGAATTTGGCCTCATCAAAGATGGTGGGCGCCATAAGGGGGTCTGAATTGTGGTGGGAGCGGAACGGGGTTCAGGCGAAATGGGGCTATGGCATGGGCGGTTCGAATTCGAAATGACTCGTTGAAATTTGGGTCATTCGGGACATGGTTTGAAGAGTTGGGCGATTCAGTTTGCCTTATCTTGGGGATTATTGAAAATGGTGTTATTTGAAATTAGGTGATGGTTGACTCGGGTTTTTTGGCCTGTGGGAGTTTGGAACTTGTTCCAGAAAAGTTTGCCTTGGCGATAGTGCAGAGATTGGCAAGTTTGGGTACAGGAGTTTAGGCGGAAAAGATTGATATCTCGGCGGATTTGGGCGTTTAGCCTGTTGTAAGTTGTTTTGAAGATGGGCAAGCGGGTTTGGGAGAAATCGTGGTGGTTATAGGCACGAATACAGTTTATATATAGTACTACTGGTGGAAAAATGTGTCTCGAAACAAAACCTTTCGTATCGTAAGAAACTAAACATTCTAGATATGAGAAACAAAAATATTAGTCATATATTCTCTCTCTTTTCGTTTTAATCCATAAAATCTAAAGAAGATAGTATATCCTGCCTAATCATGAAAGTGAAGAATGGAAGATAATTTCGCAGAGTTGGCAGACCTAAGTTTGGGTTTATGGCGTTTTGTATATCCAAAGCAGGTATTATTAAATGAATTGTTACAAATCCTTTTGAAACGGTGTTAGTATTTCTAATGCAAAGTTTCATTCAAAATTATATGTAAAAATGATGTCTCAATAATATGGACTTGACAAGAATGTTCAGCGTTGCCCATCCGGAAATGTATTTAAAAAACGCTTAACCTTGCTACTGGATTAACAAAAAAACTGTGTTGTTGTTGTTATGTTATATCAGTTCTCTGTGGCTTTACGTGTAATCCACTCGCCATAAATACTAAAGATAATGGGAAACAGGATGCAGCCCTGCCTCACTAAGAGGTCTCCACTTTGCAATTTTATGAAAGTTCATTTTCGATTCTTACATATCCTTGATTATAGGGATGTATAGTGTTTTGATATGATGGATTAGGTTGTTTGGCACAGCCATTTCTTTCAGAATATTCTATGAGCGGTCCGAATAGATGCCGTGGAACATGAAACATATATAGACCAGACAAATAAAAATGTTAATACTGAATCAAGTGTGTTGTTTCCTTAAGTTGGTTCCAAGTTGAAGACTAAATTTAGAGCTGGTGACTTCAGCTCGATGTAGAATCTCTACCATTTTTTCCTCTGAGCTTCCCATTATGGTGGTATCATCAGTATTTATTAATTTTGAGATCAGTCTTCTTTCTATTGATACCCCTATATTCCAGTTCTCTGTGGATTTACGTATAATCCACTCACCATAAATGTTAAAGATAATGGAAAACAGGATGCAGCCCTGCCTGCCCAAGGGGTCCAAGGGGGTTTCCACTTTGATCATTTTCGATTCTTACATATCCTTGATTATGGATGTATAGTGTTTTAATAAGATGGATTAGGTGGTTTGACACAGCCATTTCTTTCAGAATATTCCATAAGCGGTCAGAGTAGATGGTGTCAGAAGCTTTCGTGTAGTCTAGGAAACATATACAAAAATAAAAATTTTAATACCAAGTGTGTTGTTTCCCCAAGTTAACATGTTTACTTATATTGCCTTTGAAAACAATTGTAATGTTGAAACACAGATAAAGCAGCAAACAGCTAATAAAACATATTGAAAATATTATTATTTCGACTTATTAATTAATAGGAATTGCAGCAAAGAAACCCAGGATACAATTAACGTATTTTTTACGTTTGCATTCCAGTAATCTGCGTCCCTGATTATTTGATTAAATATCTCAAAGTGTATCGGTCGATAAGTATCGAACCACGACGTGTAGAATATCCAAACAACGCCTGCTTTTTTCTCGTGGTAGAATACAGTGATCATTAGTCAATACGTCCATTTGGTTGGTAACAATTATGATTTAGTTATGCAAACAAGCGGGGGTCAGAGCGCAACCCTGGGCCGTGATTGATAGACAGTTCTACTCGCACTTCAAGCGCCGAGACCTACTCACCTCAACTTCTTTAATCAGCTAATTATTTCTTACCTTATGTTTATTTAAGAGACTTGCATTATCGGTTAAAAAATACAATTCAATTGGAAAAGTTGCGTAATAATTCCCAGGACCTAGATGCGATATTTTTGGGTGGGTTTTATAATTAAAATTATGCAATTTAATCGTCAATAATGCCGAAGTGAAAGTGACGTTGTACGAGCGCGAAGAATGAGGAATAAGCTCTTGAACTTATGGTTTAGCTTATACAAATTATAATTAAGCTATAAATTTCAAATCGCACTGGTTGTGTTGCCATCCATCAATTATAGGTGCGTGTCAAAAATTTTACATCAACATCTATATTTTTTAGTAAACACAATACTTCATTACAATTCGGAAACTCAATTAGGGAAAGGTAGTTCTGTACACAAACGCTACAAAACGTTTGGTAATTATTAGAAGAGAGATGGTAACTTGTAACTACTTCCATTATAATAATTTCGCAACTATGGTTAACCAATTACAATTGGTTTAGAGTACACTATGGATAGTATGCAATCTATTTTACAGTTCGTTAAATCTGCATACGCTCTAATATGATCTGTCAATGTAAATTTAAACTGATACGTAATATTTTTCTTCTTTCGAAAGCAACATGTGGCTTTGAAATGCGTTTTTCACGCGTTTTTCACGGTCTCTTAAATACTATAGTTAATTTCTATTTCAGTTGTAATAATATTTTCAATCTAAAACCTTAAATTAAATTTCATTTAGATGAAGTTTCGTAATTGTAGGAATTATAAAAGACTAAATTGCAACTAGAACATATAAATTAAGGAAATTTCTTGAATATGGTATAATGTAGCTCCAAGAATAAATAGAAATGTTTAGGAATTCGAATTTTCTGTTAATACATATGCTCCTAAATTGATACATAATTTTGAGCGGACTATGCACATGCGTCAGTGTGTCCCTCATACGAATGTAGCACCCTTACATCTTTATTAATTTCTATCTGATTTGAACCAAGATTTCCTTAAAGATAGAACACATTATGGTATACATATGGTGCAAAAATCATTCGTCCCCACGTGCGATACGAAAATTAATGGAAAGCATCAACAACTCATATTAAGCACCAAATTAGAGGACAGACAGTAGAGGTAACCAAAAACTGTTTTTCAAAGTACTTAAAACCTAAGGCAAGGGAAGGATAATACAGAACACAAAACGCACATAAAGAAATAATTACAGAAAAGCAAGCAATAATGAATAGATGGAAAGAATACTACGAAGAACTACTAGGAATAGGAGATGACAATAATCAGATACTCAATGAAAACGATAAAAGGGATAACAGACGAAGATACAGACCGATAGGACAACATTTCGTACTGAAAATAAGTAGAATGGCGTGGAAGAAGAAAGAGGTACCCAAGGACTAGGAGCAGTCATAGTAGCTATCTTTAAAAAGGGAAACAACAAAGAATGCCAAAACTACAGGGACATTTCACTATTGGATGTGCCGGGAAAGATCTATGAGAGGATTTTAGATAAAAGAATAAGGAAAATAGTGGAGAAACGGATAATAGGCTCACAAAGTGGATTCAGAACAGGACAGAGGAACACGTATTCACAATTAGACAGATAATGGAAAAAGCAATACCATACAATAAAGAGTTAGAGAAGGCATAAAGAGGAAATTTGGAAGAGCCTACAAGAAAGAGGAGTAAAAAGTAAACTGTTGGAATCTGTAAAATCAATATATAAGAAAACCAGAAACTATGTTACAACACACAATGAAAATTCGCAGGAATTCGTCACAACACAGGGAGTAAGATAAGGAGGGATACTGAGCCCTATACTATTCTTAGTAATCATGGATGATGTAGTTAAGCAAACAAGAGAAGAAGCAAAAGGAATAACAATAGCAAACTGGAATATGAAGAAAATAGGAAAAACTGAATGTGCCTTCGCAGATGATATTGCAGTATTTGCCAAAACAGTAAAGGACTTGAATGAAAATATGAATAGCTGGCAGATAGCACTAGAAATGAGAAAACTAAAAATAAATAAGGAGAAAACCAAAGTGCAAGCGTTAAGAGACCAGAGGAAAGCAGTAAACATATGCGTGAACGGAGAAAAACTGGAATAGGTGGAAAAATTCAAGTACGGGCACTATAATACATAGCAAAGGAAATGTAGAAATATATACTGACTTAATAAAAACGGCATCCAACATGTTTACGGCAATAAATAAATCATTAATAAATAGAAAAGAGATATCTGCGAAAACAAAACTGTATACAGAACTACATACACCCCAATACTAACATATGGAAGTGAATCACGGGTCGCAAACAAAAGAAACAAATCAAAGATTCAAGCTACAGAAATGAAATACCTGAGAAGGGTGCTGAGAGAAGCAAGACTTGATAGGATCAGAAATGAAGAAATAAGAGAGAGACTAAAGGTAGTACCAATGCAAAAGAAAATAGAAAAAGAACAGCTGAGATGGCTCGGGCACATGTGTAGAATGACCATGGGAAGACAAATCAAGAATGTGTGGGAAGTAAGGGCAGAAGTCAAAAGAAAAAGAGGAAGGACAAAGGAAACCTGGAAACAGGCGATCGGAGAAATACTAAAAAGGAAGGGCAAAACATGCAACCACAAAAAAGAACATACAGAGGACAGGAAAGAATGCAAAGCATAAAAAAACATGAAACCTCGACACTCAACGAGTATAAAAAAGTAAAAAATCCGAAAATATTTGAGTTTAGAAAATCGTTGTGTGGCAATGTTGTTTGAGGTAAAACGTAAGCAACAAGTTGACAGCTCACGTTTTATTTCGAACAAAATTGCCATTAAAATATTATATTTTTCTGATAAACTTTCATTTATAAAATTTTCCGATAACAAAAGGTTTAATGTGATTTTTTGAATTCTTGCATTTATTTTGGTATGGCAGAAGGTTTTGCATTTCAAGGGGAAGAACTCTTTTTAGGCTATAAGAAGACTACAATGTATTCTATGTTTGAGGACATTTTACTTCAAATCGGGTAAAATCTAATAAAGATATAAAGGTGTTACTCTCTTAAGTAGGACAGACTGTAGAAACTTATTCCAAGAACACGCCTGTGTATTGTACAAATCACTGTTTGACTTCACAGACAATTTTAAATAAAATTGAATGAAACAACCTTGTCAGCCCCACGAAATATATTTCGAAAAACAAAATCAAGTTAAATTAGTGAACGTTTTCACAACCACTGTTGCACCTTCGGACCAAAAATTTATTCTAAATCAAGAAAAAGGCAAATAAAAAGGCAGTTGGAGCAAATTTGTAATACATTACCTAGTCAAAAAATAAAACTAAAAACACACGCCACCACAGGCTACATCAAAAAATTTACAAAATTATGTAAGTGAAATTTTAAATTTAAAAAACAATAAGCCTTTGACCAACCGGCCTAAAACCAACAATTTCATTAAAAGGGTGTGAACGGCACCCCAAAAAGTAGACTACATCCGACCAATTTCAATCTGATGATGGTTCACAGACTATTGTTCTAATAAACAATAATTCCTTATTATGATCTGAAAATCTGTGTCTTACAATATAAGTTCTTCAAAATAACGTTATCCTGAAGTCTCTCTTGAAAACATAATTACGTTATTTTTGATATTAATCTAATGATGTATATGAAATTCATTCAGCAAAACCTTCCATAAACGTGCTGATGTTATAAATACCAGCCAAATGAATAACTACTGTTTATGTTCAAAAACGAGACCTTCGATAGAACTGTTGCAAAATAGTTTTAGTCTTAGCCTTGATCTAAATTTATAATTATTCTTTAAACGACACTCTTTTCTATTGGCTATATATAACTGATTTCGCGTTTTGCATGTTATGGTTGTTAGACATCATCAGACACCCCTTGAAGATTAAATATATGAGCCTTATCTGTACGAAAAAGAGGCAATACACAATACATGTTCTGGAGACCATAATTTTAGAACTGTGTATTTTATATAATACTTTAGCTGTGCACTTTAAACAACTTCCTCATTATGGCGTGTTCCTATTTGTTTGTTTCTGTATGAATGCATTTAATACGGATTGGTACATTCTATCATTCGCTAAAGTTGCGCACGTTAATAAACCAATCTTTATTTGGAACATACACTATTAACATTACAGTAATGCATGAGGTGTATTATATGTTGCCTAGCTTTAAAATTTAAGATTTGCGGCTTTTGAAGGAGAAAATAGATATAAAGAGAGACTGGAGGATTAAGATTCAATGATTACCACCTAAAGACCAAGTTATCTCTCTATTTTTGTCTCGCACTACAAGATTATTTGTTTCAGATATTTTGAAGGCCACAGCAAGACTTCAACGATATTAAAGACTAAGAAAGCCATGTCTTGAATTTGGCATTGTTGAAGCAGATTTGTGAATTTAATATTATTTTTGTTTTAATTCGAAAGGCGTACCAGCTCAAAATCAAGACACAGTCTCGGTCTTGGTCTCGGAATCGCGCGATACATATATTTTTTTTCCCAAGATCATAATAAGACTAACACAGCGTTGTCTTGCTATTGGCCTTATGGAAGCACTACTTGTAATTTTAATATTGTTTTTCCTTTACTAGAAACTATTAAAATAATAATTAACGATTAAGAGTCGAGACTCGATCTTGATCCTAGCAGTGCAAGAGGAGAGCAGTACTTTCCATTTCAAAGTCATAACAAGGCTAACAAGGCCTTGCTTGGATATTGACCTTGTACAAACACTATTTGTAATTTAATTATTCTTTTTGTATTGATTTCAATTAAAGCGCAAACAATTGTTTAAGATTAACACTAGAGACTTTCTTAAGAACAATACCTAGTCCAGGTCTTAGTATCACATTAAAACTCCCAAACAGCTATCAAAATATAATAATATATAGGTTGGCTTAATTATAAGTTCACATGTACTAGGTATATATCACGTTGGAATATATATTCAAAATTGAAAAATTAGAAAAAGAAACCATAACTGAACTGGGAGAACCTTGTCTTGGTTCTAGTCTTGCCGAATAGCTGTTTGTGATTTTAATATTAATATTTAATAGATTAGTAGGACCACGATGCGGTCTCAAGACTTACCAGTTCAAAATCAAAACTTGATATTTCATATGGCACGACAAGAATACTTTCTTTTCGTAAATTACCACAAAACCAAAATAGCTTTGCCTTGGTGTTGGTTTCGTCGAATACCTACTTCATCATTTTAATCTTCTTTGTTTGTTAGTTTTATTCAAAGCACTCAGAAATTGAGACTTTCCAGCTTCAAATAAGATATAGTCTCGTCGTTGGTCGTGGCAAGGTATTGCATAAGAATTTGCGTACCAAAACGTGATTAAGGGAGCAGTATTTAGGATCTGATCGTTATTTCTGCCTTAGTTTTATAAAGAGGACTTAAGAATTGTTAAACATTAGACCCCGGATTTACAAGCTCAAAACTAAGATGTAGTATAAGGTTTGGTCTTGGTAGCCTACTGCGGCGATACTTTCGATTGCAAGTCTATAACGTAACAAAAAGAGCAGCATTCAGGATTTGAGCGTTTCTTTTTTACCTTAATTTGAAAAGAAAGACTTTAAAAACGTTAAACCGCAAAATCATCATTTACCAGTTCAAGACCAAGATATAGTCTCAGGATTTACCAGCTCAACAGCAAGATATAGTTTCAGGTTTGGTCTTGGTACCCTACTGCGGCAATACTTTCGATTGCAAGGCTATAACGTAACAAAAAGAGCAGCATTCAGGATTTGAGCATGTTTTTACCTTAATTTGAAAAGTGAGACTCAAAAATCGTTGATCAGTAAACTCAGGATGTACCAGCTGAACAGTAAGATAGAGTATAAGGTTTGGTCTTGGTAGCCTACTGCGGCGATACTTTCGATTGCAAGGCTATAACGCAACAAAAAGAGCAGCATTCAGGATTTGAGCGTATTTTTGCCTTAATTTGAAAACTGAGACTCACAAATTGATGAACAGTAGACTCAGGAAGTACAGCTCAACTGTAAGATATAGTCTAAGGTTTGGTCTTGGTAGCCTACTGCGGCGATACTTTCGATTGCAAAGCTATAACGTAACAAAAAGAGCAGCATTCAGGATTTGAGCGTGTTTTTGCTTTAATTTGAAAAATGAGACTCAAAATTTGTTGAACAGTAGACTCAGGATGTACCAGCTGAACAGTAAGATAGAGTATAAGGTTTGGTCTTGGTAGCCTACTGCGGCAATACTTTCGATTGCAAGGCTATAACGCAACAAAATGAGCAGCATTCAGGATTTGAGCGTATTTTTGCCTTAATTTGAAAACTGAGACTCACAAAAGTATGAACAGTAGACTCAGGATGTACCAGCTCAACAGCAAGATTTAGTTTAAGGTTTCGTCTTGGTAGCCTACTGCGGCAATACTTTCGATTGCAAGGCCATAACGTAACAAAATTGCAGCATTCAGTATTTGAGCGTTTCTTTTTTATCTTAATTTGAAAAGAAAGACTTTAAAAACGTTTAACCGCAAAATCATCATTTACCAGTTCAAGACCAAGATATAGTCTCAGGATTTACCAGCTCAACAGCAAGATATAGTTTAAGGTTTGGTCTTGGTACCCTACTGCGGCAATACTTTTGATTGCAAGGCTATAGCGTAACAAAAAGAGCAGCATTCATTTTTGCCTTAATTTGAAAAATGAGACTCAAAAATTGTTGAAGAGTAGACTCAGGATTTACCAGTTCAGGACCAGGACATAGTCTCCGGATTTACCAGTTCAACAGCAAGATATAGTTTAGGGTTTCGTCTTGGCAGCCTACTGCGGCAATACTTTTGATTGCAAGGCTATAGCGTAACAAAAAGAGCAGCATTCATTTTTGCCTTAATTTGAAAAATGAGACTCAAAAATTGTTGAAGAGTAGACTCAGGATTTACCAGCTCATCAGCAAGATATAGGTTTCGTCTTGGTAGCCCACTGCGGCAATACTTTCGATTGCAAGGCTATAAAGTAACAAAAAGAGCAGCATTCAGTATTTGAGCGTGTTGTTGGCTTAATTTGAAAAATGAGACTCAAAAATTATTGAACAGGAGACTCAGGATTTACCAGTTCAGGATCAAGTAATAGTCTCAGGATTTACCAGCTCAACAGCAAGATATACTTTACGGTAGGGTCTTAGTACCCTACTGCGGCAATACTTTCGATTGCAAAGGCTATAACGTAATAAAAGAACAGCATTTAGAATGTAAGCGCTTTTTTACCTGAATTTGGAAAGAAAGACTTTAAAGATGTTAAACAATAGAGTCAGGATTTACCAGCTCAACAGCAAGATATAGTTTAATGTTTGGTCTTGGTACCCTACTGCGGCAATACTTTCTATTGCAAGGCTATGACGTAATGAAAAGAGCAGTATTTAGGATTTGATCATATTTTTGCCTTAATTTAAAAAGTGAGAGTCAAAAATTGTTGAACAGGAGACTCAGGATTTACCAGTTCAGGACCAAGTAATAGTCTCAGGATTTACCAGCTCAATAGCAAGATATAGTTTAAGGTATGGTCTTGGTAGACCACCGTGGCAATATTTTCGTTTTCAAGGCTGTAAGGCAATTAACGGAAAATTATTCAGGATTTGAGCGTTTTTTTACCTCAATGTGATACGAAAGACTTAAAATACGTTAAACCGTAGAGTCAGGATTTTTTTCTGTTTTCAAAAAATTGAGTTTAATGACTCCCTGTTTACCAGCCTAACACTAAGATATAGTACAGGTTTTGGTATTCCCAACGTATTGCAGAAATATGTTCTGTTTGAAGGCCATAACGTGATTAAGAGAGCATTGATTATAATCTTATTTTTGGGTTAATTTGAATAGAAAGGCAAAGGAAATTGTTCAACATCAATACTAAAAATTTACCCGCTCAAAACCAAGATCATGTCTTGGTTTGATCTTGTTATCGCACGACAGTAATATTTTGGTTCAGAAGACCATACTATTAGGTTTATTTTCATTTGATGATTCAGATTTTCTTATCATAAGAGCTTCTCCAGTGGAGTTGAAAGAGGGATGACAGGGTAAGCATGAATAATGTTAAATAAGTTAATGCCACTACTCTTCCTATTTCTTCTATTGGATCGAACTCATTTCACGGACAAGAAGTATCGGCTGTTCCAGTCTGATCGCAGTAAAACTTATCGATGATTCGAGAAACAAACATTAAAACTTTGATTCCAATTTATTTTATAGGTAGGTGTGGTAATCAGTTTGTATTTCCAATGCTATTCAGAAAATTCATGCAATGTAAATGAATCGTCCATTTATTACCACCACCGGCAGTTTAGTAGAATTGGAAGCAGCTTTCACAATTTGGACAGCCTCCTCATAAATATTGTTACATATTTTAATATTACACAAAGTATCAACGACGAAAAAGTTTATTTTGGCAATAAAGCAAACAAAACAATCCATGTGTAAGTAATCTCGTAATGCAGTAACGTGTGTTTGGCAAATTGCCCGGCACCAGCACGTCCGTCAGTTTTCAGCCGTTTGACGTACAAATTGTAAATTCATCGGCGTTACACCTGCATGCACCGCACATATATCATAATATATAATCATTCGGGCCCAAACAGCAGATAAGAGGAACCAAATCAGAAATCAAAGCCGTGGATGACTGACAGGTCTGTCTGTTCACGGGTCGGGGCCCTGCACTAACCAGCCCGGGACACCTGGGGCATGTCCGTCTGATACCATCTATCGGATATAATTAATTGTGTTTTTATATTTTGTTTAATCATTCTATTAGAAACGATCTTCGACGGCACAAAAAAAACACAATGCCTCCTCGCGCATATGATGTACATTTTTCGAATGCCAATGCAAAGTGTTTTTCGATGGGCACTAAAAGGCATTTAAAATGTTTTAACTGCCTTGTTGGACATGCTGCTGCATAGGAAAGCGACACTAGGACACATTAAATGATAAATTGCCGTTTTTGGCCGTTGTTTAAACGAAAAAGTGCGTTGGTGGATCTTAGAGGAGTCAAAGATCACGGCTACTTCCTGAAAAATAGCTTTCTTGAACGACTTGGATGCTTAACAGTTATCTTTTGTCTCGTTAGCGCTAAAAGCTTTAACTTGCAGCCGGAGGAAATTAAATCCGTCCTAACGCCATAAACCTATCCATTACCTCTAAAAACACAAAACATTAATTATAATCTTAAATGAACTCAATTTAAACTTGGATGGTGCTAAAGCTGGAAGACCGGTATATATGTAAATTGTACAACATTGAAAACGTACACTCCATTTAACAATTACAACTCAATTATGTAAAACACTGGTATCACTTTACACGGAAATTAACAGGGCAAGTTAAAACAACAGGAGACCGGACGCAAAGCCACGCGCAGCCCGATTAAACTTCGCTAATTTGGATGGCTGTGATGTATTTCTGTTAATTATGGAATACGCGTTTCGGAAATTAAATGTTTAACTTACCATACAGCTCGTTAATAACAAGTATATCCATTTAATAACTTTACATGGATTTTAACACTACGTCAACGGAATTAGTAAGAACCCTAGGATATATTTCGTTGATGACTGGATTTATTTGACAGTCGTATGGTGTGAAACAAAGTATTAACAAAGTACACATTTAGATAGATTTAGATATAAGCTTACTATCAACGTAAAAGAACTATTTTATTTGCTAACTTAAAAAATGGCAGTTAAAAACTTTTTCAATATGTGCTTTTGAAAGCTAATCAACAACTTAGAATATATTGTCTCCCATCTAGTATAAAACTAAGACATCACCAACACCATTCGAAGAAAATAGTTGTTTTGCCATCCGGAAATCGAACCCGAATAGGTTTAGTAGTGTAGTTTCAAAGTCTAATGGCACAGGGAGACACTATGTATTTTCAGGATGAGAATAAGGCGAAAACTGATTGAAAAAACCATAGGATCTGATGTGAAAAATAATTGGCCAAAGGTAGTGTAAAATTACGGTAAAATCGTTTATGATATCGACGGACTCGATTTAGTAATTTTCTTCATCCTAGGACAAGGTTTATCTAATTTTCTTACAGTCAAAACAATGCCTCTATAACCAATTTATTTTGTCGTATATTGTAAGTATTGCCTTTTACATTGGCTGTTGATATTTTTCAGCATTCAGGTGGACTGGTCTAAGGCCTGTAAAGGACAAGGAAAGGAATATAATGGTTAGCCGACGAAATTTTGATTTGAAATGTTGTGCAGTTTTAGAGCAGAATTTACTTTACAAAGATATTAATGTAATAGCTGAAGAAACACAGAAAAAGATATAAAAATATAAACAGAAACGACACAGAATATCTTCAATATTTCCAACAGGGTACTTGGTTATACATCTCATATGTACTATACAAATTACACCAACAACCTTAAAATAGTTGTTCGTCGCTTAGAAAGAAAATATTAAATACAAACTTCCTATTAAAATATGGTAAGGCGCGTACTTGTGCCGTCATAATTTTTTGGCACACACGCTTTACTCCTTGCCTGTCTTATGTCGTTTAATTATTGCGAATATGAGAAAACAAAATGCACTTAAGAATGTTAGTAAGGTTTCCATGACACCGATTAAAGTTGGTAATTCCTTCTCTCTGGAAGCACAACAATTAATTGCTAGATATAAAATTCCAGTAAAGAATACATTTTGAATAGATAATATAGTTAGTTATAGACTATGACATAAATTATAATTATATCTATATTCAAACACAAAGAGAACATCTGTAGTAACCTTGATCCCCATAGAAAACGGACTGAAACGTCATTCAGACGTTGTAATTTCTAATACTCCATATTTTAATTTTAAATAATCTTTTTCGAATTGAAAATGATATTCTTAGAAATGAAAATTAAATGTTTGCTAAATTAAAAAAAATAACTTAATGACTCAAGATCCATATGATACAAAACACTATGCCAAAACAAACAGAGGGGTAAAAAAGAAACTAATTAAAGCCAAGAACGAGACCTGGATTGAAAGATGTAAAGAAATCGAAAATTACATAGAACGAAGGAAGCTTGGAAAACAATTAGGAACTTGAAACAAAATAGACAAGATAGAACTCAAATACAGCTAATAAAAATTGAGCACTGGCAACAACTTTACAACAAAATGGTAAGTGAAGATCGAGACGAGTACAGGGAAACAGAAAAAGCCCAAGGAAGGAGGGATATTGAAAGAGAAATGATAGCCAGAATCTCTAAAAAAGACGTCATCCATGCAATAAAGACCATGAAAAATGGAAGATCTGCAGGCCCAGGAGGCATTTCGATTGAGTTAGTGAAAAATGGCCCCGATTGCCTAATGGAAGTATGGGTTAAAA
>JABXWE010010984.1:0-27245 GCA_014611495.1 Limonius californicus | reverse complement strand
CCCCCACTCTTCGTGGCATCGATTCTAGCAGCTGGTCGATTTCCTCTTGAGGTATTGTGTCTCAAGCAACCTGTAATTCGTGCTGTAGAGCTTGCAGCGTCTGCCGAGGATGCAGCAAGTTCCTCAGTCTTCTCCCCATAATGTCCCAAACATGCTCGATGGGAGAAAGATGTGGAGATCGGGGTGGCCATGGCAAGAGATTAACTTTATCCTCTGCAAATCGGTCTATAGAACGTCTTGCAATATGGGGACGGGCATTATCCTGCTGGAAAAAGGGTCTTCCGACTGCTGAAGAAATGGAAGAATATGGGATTCTACCACCTCATCCACATATCGATGGGCCTTAATATTTCCTGGGATGAATAACAAACGGGACCTATTCCCATAAGCTATAGCACCCCATACCATAATTCCCACAGTTTGGTGCACATGCCTCGCAACATAAAATTGAACATTGCGACGTTTCCCACGTGTTCGTCTGACCCTCATACGGCCATCATCCATCCCCAAACAGAATCGGGATGCATCACTGAACACCACCCTATGCCACTCTAGGTTCCAACGCAGTCGCAACCTACACCACTCCAAACATTGCTGTCGGTGTTGAGCCGTTAGTGGTAACACAAGATGTGGCCGATAGGATTGCAAGCCGAAAGCTCTGAATCTGCGGTAAACCGTTCGAAGTATTACAGGACGACCTTGGTTAGCTAACTATTGATCTGGTACTGGAGAATCGGTCTCTTGTTGCCATAAGTCGAAGATGGCGGTCCTGCACTTCATTTGTTCTTCTTCGCCCCCCGGTTCCTCTTCTGTGACGTTCCTGACCCTCCCTAGTCCATGCTTAATAGCAGCGCATGATGGTGGTTTGGTTCCAGTTAAGGCGATTTGCAATTTCTCTGAACGAAAAACCACCTTCGCGCAAACCAACAATACGACCTCTGTCGAATTCGCTTAATTGGCGGTAATTTCCACGTTGGCGCACTCTAGGCGCACACCCTCAAAAACAAACGATCAAAAGCGAAAACAATAAAGAACTGAACAAAATCTCGCAAAACATACACCTGATAAAATTGTTAGAAAAAACTGAAAGAACTGTCAGATAAGCCATTATCACTTGATCCATATGAATGAAATTTTAATCAATTGCTACATTTTAGTAGTTAAACGTTTCTGCCAAGTTTGGGCGAAAAATTTCTACCTCTTCTTGGTGTTGCGATTTCCATATCACTGAGTATACATTAAAATTGTAGATTAAGTCTATTAAAAATCACCCAAAGTTACATCAGTTTGATTACTGATTTTCTTATCACCATGTAGTGGAAAGTGGATGGTAAGGGATGAAAGGGATTAACAATAATAACATTTTGATTTTCCTGCAGAAACTATTTACGATACATAGAATTCAAATAATGATATATATGTTCAAAGATTTTCCATGGGTATATTTGAATTATATGCTTAAATTGCAAGTTGCTTAATTTTTCTATTCTTTATTTCAAAATGGAAGAACGATAAGGTATGTTCTATTTTTCTAGTACATGTTTTAATTAGCCTTTGTCGTTTACGCTACTTCAACTCCTGTTGTATACCGGGTGTACCATAACATGTGAGACCTGTTTAGCCAGCAGACAGGGGACTTCAAAACAATGATAAAAAGTTCATATTAACATATGTCACACCATACTTAATTTATGAGATAGGAGGTATTAAAGGATATATATTTTGATACTGTATCGTTATACCCAATGTACCTTCAAACGTATGTCAGATTATTGATACTCAATTGCATATTGCAATAGCAATAAGGGCTTTTTCAAACAAGGAAATGACGAATGTGATTTTGATATGTGGACTCGCCCAATGTAATGCAGCAAAAGCAACCATCTCTACATGGAACGTTTTCAAAACATCAGATCATCACTTCCAGATAAGACAATGTTACAACGATCTGCGAACAACAGGATCTTTTAACATCGTCAGGTGGTGGCAGACCAGTTTGTGTCCGAAGTGTTGAACTCGAAGAACGAATTTTTGAGCAGGTAGATGAAAATCCTGGCATCACTACCCGACGAACAACAGCGCAAGAGAATATCGCACACATGACAGTGTGGAGAGTTTTAAACCAGCAACTTCTTTATCATAGGATTGATTGGAGACCGTTGTTTAAGTAAATAAACTTTGGAAAACTCCTTACCACACGATATTTAGAACACCTACATATGTATTTCGGCAACAAAGCTGCTATCTTCAGTAGGAACTTGAACTTACTAAAGTAACTTGATTGAGGAATACCTCTGCAGATACGTCCTTCACCAAGTCCATTGGACTTCAATTGTTGGTTGACGAAGGACTTACCTCTAGAGGTATTCCTTAGCCAAGTTACTTTAGTTATTTCAAGTTCCTACTGAAGATGGCAGCTTGGTTGCCAAAATACTGATTTAGTGGTCTAAATGTCGTGATGGTAGGGGATCTTCCACGACTCAACTTTTGTACTTGGTTACTCCACGTATCTGCTACTGATCCATATTTCTTGCCTTCTGTGTTTTTACTGACTAAGCTGAATTCACCAAAGATGGCGCTGTTAATTTACAAAACATTCATCATTGGGCTGAGGAAAATCCACATGCTTTTTTTCGATCGCAACACCAACGACAATTTAATGTTAATGTACGGGCAGGATGATCTGCCACAATTTAATTGAACCTTTTTTTCTTGAAAGAAGAATAACAGGTGACTTGTAAGTAAATTAAAAAAAAAAATGAATGGACTACTGGAAGACGTCCCACTTGAAGTTATTCGACGCATGTGGTTTATGCACCGCCACATCTTAGCAGAGTAGCCAAAAGTTTTTTATACGAATGATTCCCGAATCAGTGGATATGTCGTGCGGGACTTATAAGCTGGCCTTCACGATCCCCAGATCTAAATCCATTGGACTTCTACCCGTAGTGCCACTGGAAATATATTGTATATTTCGCACCTATTTCTGATATGGAAATACTTTGTCAACGCATACAAGAAGTCTGCCAGCATATCCTGCAAACACCTGTTGTACTTGAAAGAACACGGCGTTCTATGACGCAGCGACTGCAAGCCTGCGTTCAGGCAGAATATAAGGTAGTGAAGTACACAAAATGTTACATTTTGTTCAACATCAATAAACAATTTAAAATTATATGAAAATGAGTTATTTTTCCTTTAATAACTGTATCTAGCTCGTAATGTAAGGCTGGTGGAACATAATGTTAATATGAACTTTTTTTATTGTTTTGACGATTCATGTCCGCTGGTGAAGCAGGTCCCACATGTTTGGTACACCCTCTACAATAACATTCGCTTTTACTTGTGTTCTGTACTTCTGTACTGATAAATAATGGTTGTACAACCATTGCAAATTTAAAAGTTTTGGAAAATGGTTGTTTTCCCATATATATAGTCGGGTTTCATCTTATTTGACGGGTGCGAAGTCTGCAGTCAGGTAAAATAACCGGTTGAACTAAGATGAGGAGCCACGTGCTCAAGAAACCAGTGACCAAAAACAAGTGTCGAATTAAATGTAGCTTTATACTAAAGTACAATAATTAAACCTCTTTGCAGTTAACTAAATATCAATATTTTACAACATGTTTAATCTCAATATTCTGAAATTCTGAAATAGACAAATATTATTGCATTTAATTAACATGGAACACTTGATTTTACTAAAACAGTTTAATCGCTGTCTTCTTCACTGTCCGATGAATCATCACCCAAATTAATTACTAAAGGTTTCTTCTCGTCAACTATAATTTCACGATGCCACCAAGATTTTATAAGATATTCTATATGCCGTACACAATTTTTCCATTCATTTTCATTGGTTTAAAGCTTTTTCCCACATTTTTATAACTTGCTCATCAGTAAAACCTTCGCGCCCGATATGTTTGTCGTAGTATCATTTAGTATTCGGTCAAATTAATTCTATTGCGTTGAATTGGCAGTGATATGGAGGTAGTCTTAAAACTTCATGGCCGTGTTCGCGCAACATTTCATCAACATACATTTTAGGTATATTGTGCTTTTTAGCAATGATAGTAGATGATAGTAATTTTGGCCTTAATGCACCTGCCGGATAGGGATGTTATGTTTTTTCAACCACGCTAAGATATCGTCCTTTTTCCACTGCGTACTAGGCTGTTATTCGACTACTCTCGAACGATATGAAGCATTGCCCGTTACAGTCAAACAAGGCTCCTCCAAATCTCTTGCACCCATTTTTCGAAAGATTCGTTGTTCATGCCGTCGTGGTAATAAAGCCTTCAGATGAACCAGCATGTAGGACAATAAAACGCTTTTCTTCAGATCCTGATTTGTTCTTCACGCTTTTCTTGGAATCGTCCTGCCAAGATGTTCAACACCTCTTGAATAAATCCACGTTTCATCCAGAAAACCTACTTTTAATGAGGTTTTATTGGTATTGTTTTTTCACAAATAAACCGTCGATTGCAGTGCTTTTTATATTTAAAACCACAGTTTTTTAAAAGCCGGGAAAGGGCTCTTGTCCTATATCAAACCCGCGATCTTTCATAGCTTCTCGCAGAGTGTTTAGTGTAAAAGGCGTGCTACTGGCGTAAAAGTTGTAAATGACATCCCGAACGTTTATTTTTATATTTTCTCCAACATCGGCAGTTTTTGGTTTACTCCTAAGGCGCTTTTTTGGAGCGCTAAGTATATTTTCTTTTTCGTCCTTACATATCCGCTGCACAGTACTTAGGCATATATTTGCAGCTGCAGCACTTCTTTCTTGAATCTTATCAACAGGAATCAAAGGCCCACCGTTTCTTCGTTCTTCTTTAAATTAATTTATTATATTAAGCATTAACTGTTTCGATTGCAGAGACAAGTGAAATTTTCACAAAAGATCGAAAAGCAACTGTGTGTAAAAGGTATTTATTAGGGTTCGACCGATATAGAAATTTTTGCCGATACCGATAATCGGCCGATACCGATATACCACATGCCGATACCGATATTATATCGGCAAATCAGTAAAGCTTTTTTATTTGTAATATTCTTACTTATTTTTTATTAACATATTACAATTTGAATTTAAACTTTTTATAGTATCTTAATTCCTTAATGCTGTCTTTAGATCTTTAGTAGCTTTTAAAATTTATAGTTGAACTAATATTTAATGTTTTATGTTATGATATTGTTTATTATTTCACTCATTTTAGACCTGATTGTGTGATTCTTCCTTTGGATATCTAGCTAGTAAAAAACAGCAAGCCTTTTTTATTTTTACAAAAAATGTATTATCCTTATCCTTTAAGCCTGATTTAATAAAGTTGTTGAAAATAACAAATACATTTGCCGATTCGTCAATTTAATGTAATAATTGTTTGTTTCTACGTATTAATAAACGTATTTGTAAATAACATATCGGCAAAAAATATCGGTAAAATTTTGCCGATACCGATAATCGGCAAAGCTGCCGATATAACCGATAACCGATAGATATATCGGTATCGGTCGATCCCTAGTATTTATTACATAAAAACGTTTTCTTCGTCTGAAAAGTACCATTAGAAATCACCTGTTTGGGAACCACTGAACACTGTAAGTGCTATCTCTTTTCGTTCCACAAGTCACCGCAGTGCATTTCATAAACTTTAGAGCGGCAATCTGCAAGACTGCGCTCGCTCTAATAGCCTATACGAACTAAGGAGCTAGAAAGAGAGCAATATAATTATATAAATGTGTTGTGGTGGTTCGTTCTGCGAAGGGCCACCCGTCAAATAAAACGACACCCGACTATATATGCGCACTAAAATTCCAAAGTACAAACGCTTTTATGCAACGTAACATGGATGTAATCGGTTTCTGATTGTAAGGGATTTACATTTGTTTAAACAGATATGGTTTAGGTTGTTGTTGTTTTTTAATTCCCAAAAACGGTAAATTAAGTAATTGAGAATTAATTAAAATGTCACTTTGTGTGCAGAATGATAAATCTTAATTCTAATTACAGACCGGTTTCATTTTAATATTGCGCAACTAAGCGGTAAACAGGCGTTAAACAGAAAATATAGTCTCCTTAAGTTTGAGGAGAATTAGCAAATCTGAATTTCAAATCAAGTTTTTCTTCTAAAATTTCGTAATCTCATTTTTCTAAGAAAATATTATTCAAAATATCTAATTTACATTACAGATTGCAAATAAGTTTTGACTTAATAGTTTCGATATTGCATTTAATTAAGAGTGGTGTCGTAATTCTTGAGATATGATGCGATCCACACGCATAACACGCAGGGATTAAAAAAAAACACGAGTTTGATTGCTGGAGTCTCAAAGCATGTATTTCCATCAAAATCTCAGCATAAAAAGTTTCATGGTGATAGTAAATTCCCATTTTGAGAGTATGACACTGTAAAGAGCAAGCACGTTGCACAATTAACGGCAGCTTTCTATGCGGCTCTAAATTGTTATCAAGACATAAAACAAAACCAATTAAATTTTTTCCGTTCAAAAACAAATTTTTGCGCATCATTACACTAAACGCCATGTAAGTCAGCGAAAGTAGCAACAATATCTAATGGAAATATTCATAGGAAAACGAAATTCTTAATAAGAGATTTAGTTCATCCAATTTGATTAAAATCCTGTACGTTGGGTAAACGCGAGGCTTTAATTGGTAGCTACACTTCAATTCGGAATCATCTTGTAATTAATAACTCTTTAGTAGGGAGCTCATCGTCGGAGCAATCTTCTTCAAGTTCAAGTCCTAGACATCGCCGAAGCAGCCAATTAAAAATGCGGTGCTGCAACCCGCCGTACAAACTCGCTAGTACGAATTTGGCAGCTGTGAGATTTTAATGTCAAAACCTTCTTTGATATTTCTGAAGTACGTTGAAACTCAACAGAACTGGGATGTAAAGGTGGTTAACGACCGTATAGCTTAATAGTAAATGTTTATGATACCTCAATCAAGATAATAATATATATTTAAAAACCATGAATCAAAGAATCAAATAGCGTTATATAGGGCAAACTTCGTTCCCCTTTACAGAATTCCATGTGCTACGACCCTGCATGAAAATATTACCTCTGGGAATTAATATCTCCATGATTAAATTGAACTTTTCAGTTACAAAGACGCTGTGACATAGATTAACGCAACAATTTTACATAATAGTCAGCACAAAACTTTTTTTTTGAGTGTCTAAAAGTTGCTATCGAAACTGCTACAAATGTACTTCTAAAGTAATGCAATTAGACAAGTAGTGAATGAGTATTTAAAATTTATTTTCTTGTTTAAAGAAAGCCATCATCAGGGTCAAAATTTCCAAACGGCACTGTTATATACGGGGGGGAAATAGAAATATGTCTTGCCGGAATACAATCGGTTGAGCGCTTTAGCAAAGAATGGAAACATAACAAGCTTGTGACGTACACTTTGGTGTCTTATGCAACGGACCGGATCGTGCTTCTAGCTCCTGCCGCCCGCTATCCATTGTCGGACGGATATATAAGGAGCACAGATTTCAATGCAAAATCATTTTGGTTGCATTTTTGTTGTAGGATCTACGAAAAGTATACTATAATTTTTCTTTCTTACCTCTTGATTTTAAACCGGAACTGAGTTCCGTTTCTAAATCTTTTATCGGCTCACTTTCACTTTATATTTGTGATCATTTTGTAGAAAGTTGCGTTTCGCAAGCCGTGATTTCAAAGTCAAAAACTACACACTGCTAGCGAGCAAGTTCCTTGAGCAATAGTTGTCAAATACATGGTTTGAAAACCTGCTCACTTCGTCGTTATGGCTTCTTTTTTTATTCGTAACTCCCAAACCAATCCACCTAGAGAAATGGTGTTTGTAGGTTATACTACAGCAGATAGAATTCTTTGGGGCTATTAAAAAACTATCAGTAGTAAATGTCTTAGAAACGTAAAAAGTCATCCCTGTCTAGACAACAAATTTTGGTTATTTACAGACGAAATGATTACAAAGGGTATTCCCCAATCATAGCCGAGTGCAGAAATTTACGCGGAATCACGACTGCATTATGCAATTCTGGCATAAATTGCTTACAATGTATGCATTTGCAAGCACACGCCTACTGAAATTCCTGAAAATTAACCTTAAAACACAATTTTCTAACAAGTGCATAATGTGAGCTGTACTTTTTATGAAATGACATCATATTTTACAACTAGACCTTTAATTATGTTTTGCACAACAAGTTAAACGTCTAATCTGCATTTGACTTTTATTAGTATGTTAGTTACATCTAGTTTAGTTTTTTGTGCAATTAGTAGAGTGATTTAAGGAGAAGTAGCCTACTCACAAATAACATTTACTTGCTTGAATTATTAACAAACCGGTCAGCTGAAACGTTCTGTACACTAATATGCAGTAAAGGAAAAGCCATGATGTAAACTATATATTGCTTTCTCATAATTCATATTTGAATGATCGATTGCCAAACATACATTAGGAGCTACATTATTAAGGGCTAGTTAAACAACCACACAGAATTCGAAAAATATGAACTTGTATTTGAAATGTTTACTACGTGGTGCTGCAGTATATATAATTCAATTTTTCCTTTTCTGTTTTCATATAGATCGAGATGAAGTACCCCTTGCACACGAGAAGAAAATGTCTGCTCTTTGCAGCTATATTTTTTACAGGTAGGTTTTTAAATCTTATAAATAGTAAATTCTAATTGGTCGTTTACTTTTTGAGTTCTGTACGTATTTTGTAAGATGTGCTACGAAATAGTAGTTTCAAGTCGATGGTTACAAGGTATTAGAAGTGGTTGTTATTGTCAACACGTTTTTTTTTTTCTTTTTGCACAATAATTGTTGGGTGAATACATGTTGTGTGGAGTTCCTATTGTAGTCTAATTTGCATTTAAATTCGCAATAGTAACATTATAAAAAAGAGCTATGAAAGTATACCTATCAGATATGATATTTTATTCGCTTATGCAGACAACGCAGTGTGCATATTAATTACCTTGTAACACCTTAACTATTCAGAGTAGGCAACACACGTTTCAGTTCAAAATTTTACAAAATACAAAATAATGTTTGAAATTTGTTAGAAGTTTGCTATAAAATATTTAAAATATTGTTTCTTTTTGAATGATACAGGGTTTCCCAAAATTGAGGACCGTGCTTTTGGGATTTGATTAAAATCAAAAATTTCTCAGCTGTCCTTCGTTATCGAGTTATTGATAAAAAGTAAATAATATGTTTTATCGCACTTTGTAGATGATTACTGCACAGCATAAACCAGCGGTTTCCAAACTTTTTCGATTGAGGAACCCTTGAGAGTCTCCCACGCATTCGCGGATTTTTATACAGCGTTCTCAATTCAGCGAAGCTTGTTGTACATTATCAGCCTTACCCGAGTTAGTTATAAAGCGTAGTACGAAGGTCTAACTATAAAATAAATAAATACGAGGGCGCCTAGGAAAGAAAAAACTATTTTATTACTTTCAAAATATTCGCCTTTAACATTTATGCACTTTTGCATGCGTTCAAACCAATTCTCGAAACATTTATTCCACTCTGAAGTTGGTACATCAAAAACATGATTTTTGAAGGCTTCGGCAGGTTCTTGAGGTGATCAAAATCGCTATCCACGCATTTTTGTTTGGCATTCGGCAATACGAGGAAGTCGCTAGGCGATAAATCAGGTGAATACGGGCAATAAAACATTAATTCGATGTTTTTCTCCTTCCAACTAATCAATTGTTTGAATGTGCCGTGTGATCGCGAGCATTGTCATGATGAAGAATGATGCGACGTTTACGGTTGTTTTTCCTAATTTCGTCAATGACTTCTGGCAAACAAATTGTGGTATACCATTCAGCGTTAACTGTTCTTCGATCATCTAAATGAATGGTTGCGACAACCAAAGAAACAAGCGAACATTTTCTTGATAGTGCTTCGTGAACGAACAACTTTTGTGGGATTCGGTTCATCTTGGAACACCCAAACAGTGAATTGTTGCTTAGTTTCCGGTTCATACGAATATATCCAAGTTTCGTCACCTGTTACGATGTTGTATACGAATTTTGCAGTTCCTCGGTCGAATTTTTTTAACATTTCCTTGCACCAATTAACACGAGCCTTTTTTTTGAGCTTCGGTCAAATTATGCGGAATCCATCGGGAGCAGATCTTTTCCACAGCTAAATATTCGTGCAAAATCGAATGCACTGCAGTCTTCGACATGCCTAAGGTTGCCTCTATCTCACTGTAAGTCACATGTCGATCTGCTTCAATCATGTTGCGCACAGCATCGATGTTTTTTGGAATAACAACATATTTTGGTCGACCTTCACGTAATTCATCACTTTTTCTTTAAGAATCGTGGAATTGCCAAAGGCAACTCCAAGATTCCCATCCCACCCAGCTTACCCCGGTTCAGCACATTTCGTGCTATTCACAGGTCTAACATGCCCCACCCTTGGAAACCCCCATGCCCCAGACAGCACAAACACCCTGCAGTACTCAGGATTCGAACCTGAGCGACTTTGGTAGAATAACTCCAAGCCAAGCGCTGCGGCCATTACTCTACCGCGGTCCCCTTCATCACTGACGGTCGTCCAACCACGACAAAATTCTGCAAACCAATTGTAAATAGTCTTTTCGGGCGATGCTTCATTACCAAAAGTTGAACGAAGCGATTCTATGCATTGTTGTTCAACTAGACCTTTACTAAAATTGTAAAAAATCATCCAACGAAAACCTTCACAATAACAAATGTCAAATTTTACGAAAATGGTAATGACACATCTCAATCGCGCCACCTACTGGGCGTTTGTAAGAACTTAAAAGGCTGTCCTCGTATCATTTTGTGTGAACAATTTATTTTTTCATGCACCGGACATTAATGTGAGGAGTTAAACTGTTACATGTTTCTCATGATAAGTTTGAAGTTGAGCTGAATGTCTGACAGCTGAATGCGCACTACATGCATACCGAGAAGCAGAACTCAGACGGCCTTTTCAGCTACTTTTGGGTATCCGCCCATCAGTTACATCCAAAAGTCATTAAGCGATAGGGATTCATATTTTGTTTTCAAGGAGGATGGGCACTGTATTTCAACGAGTTCTTCAAATTCTAGGACGAACAACAATTTAAGTTTTTTTTCCGCTAACAAAAGGGTTCTGCACCCAATCAAGGTCTGTGTTGGTGTCTTCAAAGTATTCAGACAGAGATTCGGTGAGTTCCGTTAAGTGCTCACAGATGTTCAGCACATCGGAATCGATAACCAATATATTTTGATTGAATTATTGAAGAACTAATTCAGGAGAGGGTAACATTATTCAAAATACATGCCATCTAAAACTTTCCGAGATGATACTTTGTCACTCACCATCAAAGCGGTGGTAATTTTTTCCATGCAAAGATATACTATCTTCCTTGAATTTTCCGAAGACACACAGTCCGACCTGTTTTACGAATGCAGAAAGCTTCTTTCCCATTAGAGACAAACGACAAAAAACCTGGCCAACCCCTTATCTCTTAAAAATCACCTCACTTCTGTGTGAAAAAGGAGCGATTGGTGGTGGCTTCCATGTCGGCGCATTCTTTCTTTAAGAGTTTTGTCTGCAACGGACGTGACTTCAAATAATTGACAGTTTTTACAGCCTCATCAAGAACTTTCTTTAAGACTGATAGAATTTTCTTCTGCATACCTCGATACATTGGTTCCAGTTGAGATCGTGTTTACGCATGTAACCATCGATGACTTTAAAACTTTCTTCTCCAGTTGTACTGGTCAACAAAGGTGCGCATAGAATCAGATCTTCTTCAACAAACTCTTCGAAAGGATACCTCACGAAAACAAACAAAAGTTCGAATCGGGCAACGTCTGTACACTCCTCTTTTCGCCGAGGGCGTCTTCGCAAGCTTAATATATGCCTTAAATATATTCTATAAGTTCGCTACTCCCCAAAACGGTTGCCCGTACTCGTGCCTTAGGGGCAAAGCTTTACGCTGCCTACCAACACGACAAAAAATAAATAACTTTTCCAGGTTTTTTGCGGAAAGCTTTCACGGAACGCCAGGGTTCCGCTAAACACACTTTGGGAACCGCGGGCATCAACAATGGTCAACATTTCATTGAAAAGATTCTGTGAAGTAATGAATCCACAGTTACTGAGACGGGTATCACACATACTTATAATCTGCATTAATGGAGGGATGCATTACATTGTTGGTTCCAACATGTGCACCGTCATATAATGGAATACAAATGAGAAATTTCTTGAATGAAAATTTTCCTGAAAGGTGGATCGAAAGAGGTGGACCCATACCATGGCCTCCTAGATCACCGGATCTGAATCCGTTGCATTTCCTTTTCTGGGGCCATTTGAAAAAGCCGTTTACCGCGTCCCTATTGTGAATTCTGAAGATGTCGTAGCTCGCATTCACGCTGCTGTGGCGTCGATAAACAAAAATATGCTACTGAGGGTTCGTACTTCCATGATAAATTGTGCGAATATTTGGTACTAGATAACGAAGGACAATCGGAAAAATTCCAATCTTAATTTTCGATTTGAATTAGCCCCCTGAAGTAAATACCGAAAGGGGTCAATTTTGACTCATATCCACAACATACCAGATTTTTATAATTTAATGGCAAAGTTATCTCTGGAAAGAAATGTATGTTGACTATAATTGAAGATACAAGGGTTACATGATAAAACGAGCACTCTGCATAACAAATGTATATACTGTAAATTGGCCTTTGAGTACATATATCTTTTACGATAAAATATATATTTTTTGTAGGTTATTTTACAAGCTTTACCCTAATTTTGTATGTGTTAATACTAGAATTCACACTTTTTAGTTGCAGAAAGTAGATACTAACGGTTCTTCGTGTGCTCATTTACTTAATTTATAAACAAAGATCTCGTTAATAATTGTAATTAAAATAATAGATGATATTATGTTTGTTCACTTTAACAATCTGTATGAGTGCAATATAAACTTGGTCTTTCATGCACATCTTTTTACAATTACATATATCTAAAGTACGTGACCGTAATAATACCCTATACAGCAGGGTTGCTTTTTCATTCTACACTAAATAGACAAATTAAAAATTAATTTTTGGTAATTTTAAATAAAGAAAATTGTTACTAGGACAACAATCAGCGAACGCAAAAATATTTATTTAACGAAACACTATTATTACTAATTTTTGGTTCAACACTAGGTTTAAACATGAAATAAATTTAGTTTGGCTAACCGTAAAACTGGCCACCAAAATCGCTAGATCTTACAATATTAGAATTTTTGTAAGGAATTTATTCAAGACGTACCGTATAATACAGTGCAAGAATACTGAGGCATCAAATGTTCAAGAAATGTAACAGTAAATACATTAAACAGTTACACTGGCAAGAACTGTTTGAACAGTTTTGTATTGTGGTATATTTTGTATTTCCCAGTAGTGGCTTTGGTTATTTCCCTATAGTTTCAGGACTAATTGGACTAAATATTGTTTTCTTAATATGACATATTTTAAGCAAAACTAAAAATCCTATTACAATCAGAATTACAAAAACAGCACATAACGCAGAGTTTGTTTTAAAAAAAAGCAATTTTTGCATTGACTGGTGGTTTGTATTTCTACCATTTTCTTCGCTGAGGGATTGCATACAGGTACGAAAATTATTTAAGATAAGAAAAATTTATTTTTGAATATCTATATTTTAAGAGAAATATTTAATGCAGAAAGAAAAGTCCACCACCCTGTATATTGACTGGAAACGACGGCGAAACCTATACGAAAATATTCAGAGCATTAAAAATTAGTGTGTCGCTTATGTAAGATGGTAAGACTATGAGTAAGTTCAGTATAACACCGAACTACTTTTAATAAAGTAACTCTTACTATCCCGCAGGAATATTACGGCTCTCTTTGATCAGATTTACCGGGTGATTAACAGGAGAGTACGTGCCTACCATACGAAAAATAGGCAACCCAAAATGCATCTCACAAATATTACAATATCTAAATTTTTTTGACGGTTTGCGGTTAGTAGATGCCTATTTGGTATTTTATTTTATTGATATTATTTTTATTTAAGATCATGTCAGTTTTTCCGCATTTGACTACATATTATTAAAACTTTGTTTGAGTTGAATAAGCTTTATTTAAGCTAGTAAACTATCAAACATTTCAAACAGACATCTCTCTTTCATAATACCGGTAATAAAAATGTAGATATCGCAGTATATTGTGATATGTATTATCGGTTACCTATTTTTCAAATGGTAGGCTCGTGCTCTCCCATGGACCACCCTGTATAAGTTTACTCGACGTTTCCAGTCTGTACATAAAGAACTTACTTGAATTTGAGTAATAATTAGTATTGCTTTAAGTATATCCACGCTTATAATTTTAATCTTAAGGTTTCTTAGTGTTCTGCTTATTTAAAACCAACTGCCACAAAGCAGAAAAAGATAACTAATCTTTTTTTTTTAGTCTTTCAAAGCATAAAATGTGATATTAAGGTGTCCACGCAAGATATAACTCTAAAGTTACACGACACAGAATATTTTAATGTGGAATTAACGTAAGTTACTTTAAAATATCCATGTTGTATAGTGTATATAATTAAATATTATTTCAATTTTCAGAAATTATAATACAAGTACAAATGTAAGGTTAACTTTTGATGTCCAACATGAAGATATTGTGAAAATAAGCCCATCTAGTATTACTTTAACATCTCTAAATCATAGTTATCGAATTGCTGCCGAAGCAACTTCAGCAGGTCATTCGTTAGTAACTACAAGTTCACCAGATACAAAGTAAAACATTTTCTTTCTTTGTACTGAGAAAAATATTAACGTATTTTTTTGTTCCAGAACAGATGATGTATTTTTTAGGGTAACAGTGTACAAAAATCGTGGAGTAGATACATTTTCAGTAGTCATAGGATGGATATACTTTGCAGCCTGGTCTGTTTCATTTTATCCACAAATTTATATAAATTACCGAAGAAAAAGGTAAATTTTTGTTTTGAATAAATACGGTTTTATTTTTATTATATTTTCAGTGTGGTCGGTTTGAATTTTGACTTCATCATGCTCAATGTAGTAGGATTTGCTCTATACAGCATATTCAACTTGGGGTTATATACAATTCCTGCTATAAAGGTATAATTTGACTCTTCTTTTTTCATAAAAAAATAATGTCGTGTTAATTTCAGGAACAATATTCAGAGAAATATCCCAGAGGCTTGAATCCAGTGCAAATAAATGATGTTGTTTTTGCTGTCCATGCAACAGCAGCCACATTAATTACAATTGCCCAATGTTTTTTGTATGAAAGAGGAGATCAGAGAGTTTCCATAGTAGCAAGAGGAATTTTGGGAATTTTTGCAACCTTCTTGTTCATTAGTTTAATTCTGTCTGCAACAGCCGTACTTAATTGGTTGGACTTCTTGTACTTCTGTTCATATGTTAAATTGGCCATCACTCTAATAAAATATATACCTCAAGTATGTTAACTTCTTTTCTATTATAGTACAATATTAATGTAAAATGTATTTCTTGTAGGCGTACATGAACTACAAAAGGAAAAGCACTATTGGTTGGAGTATAGGCAATATTTTGCTAGATTTTACTGGTGGCACGTTAAGTATGCTGCAAATGATACTGAATGCTTATAACTACAGTAAGTAATCTAGTATTATGAAGCTGCACAACTGTAATATTTGTATATTGTTACAGATGATTGGGTGTCAATCTTTGGAGACCCCACCAAGTTTGGTTTAGGCTTGTTTTCCGTTATTTTCGACATATTCTTTATAGTTCAGCATTATATTTTGTACAGACACACACAGTACGAAGAAAATTAAAATTGGAGCGTATTTTGCATGTTTTATATTTGTACTAATTTATAATTATATCTGAAAAGTTTATTGTCTTGTATTTATACAATTTTCTGCTGTTTTTCCCAGTATCCAAAATCCAGTTCCTATTAACATGTGACGTTCATCCCGAGAGTTATCACTGTTTGGCGTGTTTGCATTGACGGACCCCAGCTAGAATTTTCATGACGGTCGGGGCGCGCTTCTAGAATTAATTTCCAAAAATTAAGCTACAGGACGCGTACAGATCTTTAGGAAACTGCTCCGCCGGCTGGCTTGTTTTCATGCAGGGTCAAGGGATTCTTAACTGGACGTTCGAAGCTTGCAGACGTTTTGTGCTTAGTAAAATTAGGGTGGAATCCAAATTGCATTTGTAATTTAACGGTTATACCGTTTTCTCGCAATAAACCTCGACAATAATACAGATTAAATATTCAAGGTTGGGCAAAATGATCCAAATTGCTCGTGTAATTTAACGTTTATACCGTGTTCTTGCAGTAAACCTCGGGAATAAAATCGGATTGAATATTCAAGGTTGGGCAAAAGTACGGAACAATGCAAATATCTCTACTATGGAACCGCGATTTCGCAAAATGTTCCACATGTGTGTTCCTATATATGGCAGATATAATGGTTTAAGGGGACTCCCGGTTTAACCGGAAATGCTACCAACTTTTTTATTTTAAACTGAATACCCTATATATATTTGATATATCACTAATACTCTTCTGCTAGTTCAATGATATTCAATGATTTGATGCCTTCATTTTTTATAATTCGAGAGATATTGAATAGAACACTCGACAATAATACTTCGTAATTTGTTTTATTACCTTGCAACTCATGGCAAAGCAATGCAAAATAAACAAATTAAAAAAAATCGCTTGAGAAGGTGCTCAAAATGACGATCATTTTTCTTGACAATAACCTAGTGACAAGTCTATATACAAATCCTTCAGTCACAATAATATGATGTTCTGCGGAAATTCTTATTTTACCAACAATTCTGAGTCTCAATTCTTTCAAATTATTTGATAGGTGGGTATAAACTCCAAAATTTCAAAATGTCCCTAAAGTAAGAAATTATTACGGGCCAAACGACCTTTTTCATAGACCCGCAACAGGAAAGATGGAAATGCCTTCGACTTAACTCAGAGGAGTAGGGGTGGTTCACGAGAAACTCTTAAGGGAGGCAAATCGAACGTAGTTGTGTACAAAGTAGGTCAAAATTAGTGGGCGCCACCTTCCAAATCACAGCTGATTGCAGGTTCTCGCGGAAGGCCGAGAAGCCAGCAGCTCACGGGAATCGGACTCACCTTTATTGTGCCTCCTCTTGTATATAAAACTTAGAAAGTTCATACAAAATACAATAAAAATACACGGAAATAAAAATTATGGTAAATTTTAAGACAAATATAGCTCTATCGCTTGAAATTGGTGACACAATAAAAAAAAATACAATAAAAATGGTACTAACTGTAGTTGAACAATAGGGAAGTTTGAGGCGTTCGAACAAAAGAGCTCGCCGCCAGTGGCTTGCGATATTTACTAAACCACAAATATATGCAGCCAGTGACGTTCGAGTTTACAAAAATGACCATTTACAATTAACAAATAATGGCAACTGTCGACTGAAAGTCGCTTTGAGTTACATCAAGAAACAGTTCAGCACTTTAAACCAATAAAATGAATCTCGGAACAATTTTTCCCAACAGCACAATTAACAATTTTTACCGTAGCCTTCTTCGGCAGGAAATAGAGAGAGGGACACAATTTGGGGTTTTCCTAGGTCCTGAGGAGGCAGGGTAAAATACTGGATCACGATGGTGACAACGTTAACAACGTTAAGGGCCAAGACTTTCGTAAAAAACAACGGGAACTTCAGGAGCCAAAATCTCCGCCGCTGTACGGAATTATCACTTGCAAAGGCTTAGTGGAGGAAGTCGCGGAGTTGAAGGCTTTAATCCGACACAAGTCAAGAGAACAATTTCACTGAATTGTCTTTACAAAACAGTTTACATTCTGCTAATATTTTTAATCCGACACAAGTCGAGAATTATACTGCCCCCAGACAAGAAAGGAAAAGCGATACGGGATCTTAATTTAGTAGAGGCGCTGTCATAAGACTCAGACTCAAAAACCACGTGCGTTCGCCCTCAGAAGCTTGCGCTGACTAACTTTCCCCCTGCTGTAAAACTCTCACCAAACGTAATTCTTCTAGAAACAAAATCCTACACGTGGAACTTCCAGGAAGCATAGAATTTCCAGGGCCACTGCAGACAAAGAATTATAAGAACTGTTTTCGGTCGGCATATACAGACTAAACATGCTTGTCAAGCGCTCCCTTAATTTTCTAAAGTGGACTCCCAGAATTAATCTTTGGAAATAATAAAATAGTAATCGACTTAAGAGCGGCAATTAAAGTAAGATTTTAATTCATATGAAGCGGCAAAACTAAACGAACGTTACAAAATGCTATGGATTCAGACCCGGCGAAAGACCGAGCAATTTAATAAAATCCCAGCTTCCTATGCACTTATTTAGAGACATTTGCTTTAAAAAATACCCATCATTTAGAGCGCAATGGGGATGTATTCAGTCCTGGTGAAACCATATATTATTAGGTAATTCCCCGTCTCCCTCAAAAGTAAGAATATTTTAATTTTCGAAAAGTTCTAAATACTTTTTCTTTGTTAATCGAACAACAACACAACACAAACCCAGCATAATTCGACTACTTTACAAAGCTGTTCACGCTTCTCTAATTCTTTTGCTTTCTTGAGCTGCTATATAACAATTACGAAATAATTCTATGTCACTGAACTCCCAAAAAATAGTTCTGTCTATATATCTTCAAATACAGGGTATTCCATTGAAAATAAAAAAGTTAATATTTTCTGATAAATCGGCAGTCTTCTTAAACCGCCAATGCCATTATATCAGGCATACCTACATTTGGAAAATTTTGTCGAAATCGCCGTTGTCGTAGCAACGACACTTGCCTTATTCCGTACCTTTACCGAACCCTGTATACAAGAGTCAATAATTTAGTTAAAAATACCATGAGATTTCTCTTATCGTTTGATACAGATAAAATTAACCCCGTTACCCCTTTTAATATTCTCGTGAAGATTTATCGTTCCAGCAAAACGAAAGTCAACCTTTTTGACTTCCTCTACCCTGGCGCTGGATTGAGATAACTATTCACATTATGAAATATTAGAGAACCTTGTATGCAGGTTTTTTTTAAATACTTCGATTTTTGAATATTAGAAGTGTTTGTATCTTTATGAAATAAATCAACATTCTATTGTTTAATGACCCACGACTTGTTGTTTATGGGCATTTTACTTTTTTAATGTACTTTGTGAGAAATACTGAAGGAAGGAGGAAACACAATAAGGTAGGTTCTACTCCCCGTAGGCTATCGATCCTTGGCCATTGCACGAAGATCTTCGTTTAGCTGTAACTTGAAAGAGTAGCGCTCACTTATTTCGACTTACCTCGTGCATTGTATCAAATGTTCGTCCTCCCTGTGTTAGCAGAAGAGCAAATGACAACGTCTTGTTGCGGGCTTACGAGAACGATCCTTTGGCACGTAACTAACTTGCAATTAGTGCAAGACGTTGCGTACACGAAATTTACAATAATAATTTTTACGCAGATAGAGTGGAAAAGTAGGAACAAGCAGATATCTTCTTTAATGTTGAATTAACATTACCACAACATAAAAGCAATATTTAGTTCGGACATGAATATACTTACTTAGGTTGGGTATAGTTCGTCATCCACTATTCGCCGTTACACGTTTCGCCGCCAATATACGAAAGAACTACCCTCTTTCCTAAAAAATTACTCTTAGAATTTTTGTAGGTACGTGAGTATGCTTGTATGAATGTGGTCGTCGATATTTCCAAAACGGCCAATCAAATTTTTGAGGAAATTTTGCAGGGATGTATTTTACGCACTACTTCTCAGCGCCGATGACAAAAAAAGACAAGGCAAGAGTGAGCGCTAGCATCTGAGGGTGAGCGCACGTGGTTTTTTTGATCCGGAGTTGTATGGCAGCGCGTCTGCTAAATTAATATATCGCGTTGTTTTATTACCTGGGGCAAAAGAATTCTCGACTTGTGTCGGAGTAAAAATATTAGCAGAGTGCCAGCTTTTTGAAGACAAGTCGGTGAAACTGTTTTCTCGACGTGTGTCGGATCAAAGCCTTCAACCCCGTGAATTTCTCCACGAAGCCGTTGCAAGTGGTAATCCCGTACAGCGGCGAAGATTTTGGCTCCTGAGGTTCCCGTCTCTTTTTTTTTCTCTTCGAAGAAAGTCTTGGCCCGTAACCCTGCCTCTCTATCTACTTCCTACCGAAGAAAACTAAGGTAAAACAAATTTCTACTTGTGTTGTGAAAACTTGTTCCGAAATTAATTGTATTGGTTTAAAGTGCTGAACCCCTTTTCTTAACGCAAAGGAAACTTCAGTTGCCAGTATTTGTTAATTGTATATTGTAATTTCTGTAAACTCGAACGTCACTGGCTGCGCAGATCTGTCTGGTTAATAAAGTAAATACCGCAAGCCAGGGGCGGCGAGCCTTTTGTTTGAACGTTCCAACTACCCTTGCGTTAAACAATAATTATTACCATTTTGAATGTATTTTTTTTGTATTATGTGTCACCAATCCGAAACAATAGAGCTATATTTGTCTTAAAATTCACCATATGTTTTGTTCCTGTGTATTTTTATTGTATTGTGCATAAACTTTGTAAGCTTTATACAAGAGGAGGCACAATAAAGGTGAGTTCGATTCCCGTAAGCTGCTGGCTTCTCGACCTTCCACGAGAACCTGCAATCAGCTGTGCTTTAAAAGGTGGCGCCCACTAATTTTGACCTATTCTGTACACAACTACGGTCGGTTTCCCTCCCATAAGCATTTCTCGTAAACCACCCCTACTCCTCTAAACTAAGCCGAAGGCATTTCCATCTTTCCTGTTGCGGGTCGACGAAGAAGCTCGTTTGGCCCGTAACAAAGTTCATATCAAAAACGTAACATTACTGTATTATTATATATTTAAAAATCTAATATATATGTCGATCCGATTAGTAATCAAATCATAAATTCATAATATACAATATACGTGCGTTCAATTACAAGGGCACCGCCTTATAGCACCTGTATTAATTATTAAATTAATTATTTAATGTTGACCTTATAAAACATAACAGTTTCATATAATCGAATTAATTCGCAACTGTATGTTGTACAAATTATTATCAAATATAAAATATAACCCACTCAAGACAACTTTAATATCTTCCTACATACAAATTACAATCGCATTATTTAATAATCCAAGCCATTCAAAATACATCATTTGTAAACTACAAATAATAAATAGTTTACAGACTGAAACAACTTTAGAAATAAACGTTTTATGATTCAGAAGAAATGCAATTTTGATAGAGATATTTGTTAACTATTCCTTAACACGGTAATTTTATTTTAATTAAATCTTGATAAAGATTGTTCAATATGTATTTATGTGCATTGCGCATATAGTTAATATAATCGTGCTTAAAATAACCTTCCCGTCTCTGAAGTCTTTAAGGAATATTTCAAAATTTGAATACACGCCACTGATTCCTGGGTTGCTAGAGTTAAAAGGTTTTAAAAATATAAACGTATGCTAGTATGAATATCAAGAGAAACTCAAAGCAATTTTATGCTTCTACAATCAATATTATCGTCGCGGCAAATCGGACTTCGTCGATTAGTGCTTAGGGGCGAATCGGACTTCATCGACTAGTGCTTGGCGGCAAATCGGACATCGCCGAATAGTGCTTGGCCGCGAAACGCAACGTTCTCTATTTACCGTAACTAACATTAACGAATTATTAAAAGAATAGTTATATTTTTTAATCCATTCCTTAAATGTTCGTAAAATAAGCTTTACACTGACGCCTAATTTATATACTTTTCCGGCAAAAATAAACAAACAACTTAAAATTTTCAAAAATCTCAAAAACTGTGCTCCCGAATAAAGAATAGTACATTCTGTAACGAGGTTGGAATGGAAATTCGATGCGAGTGGAATCTTTCGAACGCGAGCCGAAGGCGAGCGTAAGGAACCACGAGCATCGAATTTCCACTCCAACCGAGTAGCAGACTATACTTTCTCCACGACCACAAGATATGAAATAAATACAGTGTTTAACATTTGTGAACACACACAAATATTTACAAAGCAATTGCAAAATTATGACGTCAAGTCAATTGTTAGTTATGGATTCCTAGACTAACTGTTTTTTTTTGTTATACTGTTACGGAATATTCATTCCATCACTAGTTATGGAATGAATATTCCGTAACACATAAATACATGCAAAACGCATAAGCCGGAAAGTGTTTTAGAATATTTCTTCAATAACAAGAGTTAGAATGTTAACTTTCTATTATCACAATTCATTTCCAATTGTGAAATTCCGTAGTGGTCGTGGAGAAACACAGTTTTATATGTCTTGGAGCATTCATCATGCCACTAAATTGTATTCAAATTTTTAGAACGGTTTTTTTCAAATTGCTTTTCTAAAATTCAATGAATTTTTGAAGTTATTTTACATTCACTACTTCTGTTTACATCCTTATTCTAAAGTTAAACGTCATTATATAACGTCAAGGCTGGTCTTTAAATTTATGGGTTTGAAGCAACAGAAAATTTCTCAGGAACAGGAAATCAAAAATTGTTCTAAGAGGCCCTAATTAAAGTAAATTATTTTTTTATCTTTATCGCCAATAAGAGAGTACCAGATTTAATGAAACATGTTTTCATAAATCATTTTTTGAAAGTTTTAAAAACTTCAAGAGGGTAAACTCTGCAGTTGCTTTATCTTTTAAAGAATTACATATTGTAGACAAAAGAAACGAAGCCAGAAGTAAACTAATGCAAAGAACAACAAGGAATAGAAGAGAAGAATACGAAGAACTGTGAAGGAGCACCAAGAAACTAATGAGAGGAAAGAAGCGAGCACTGCTGGACTCCCAAATACAAGGACTGGAACAATCGCATAGGAAGAAAAAAGTGAAGAGGCTATATAACATACACCAAACAAGACTTCCACCCAAGGCCATCTATATGCAAAAACATAGAAGGAAAATGCATAGTAGAAACAGAAGAAGAAGTTATGAAAATCTGGCGCCAACATTTTGCGAACCTACCGAAACAAGCAGAGGAAGAAAATGGCAACTACAAAAAGGAAGATATTTCGACAGCACAACCACTGATAGCAGACCCTACTTACGATGAAGTAATTAAAAGTATACGAGAGCTGAACAACGACAAGACACCTAGAATATATAATATTTTGGCAGAACTAATAAGGAACGGAGGGGAAGCACTAGCCAAACAGATTCACAAACTGATCACCGAGATGTGGAAAGAAGAAAGAATCCCAGAAGAATGGAACATGGCGATCGTATGCCCCGTTTAGAAAACTGCAGAAGAATATGGCTGCTCTGTATATCAATATATCATATACAGATCGTCATATGAAAAGTTTCACTTGAGTTTAGTTGCGCAGTGGTATATTTCTGTTACGTACAGTGGAGCTCATTTACTTACTAAACGCCGACCACTACAGATAGGGTACACCCTGAGAAAAAGTACGCGTTAGGTACTTGTGTTAGCAAATGGGTGCGAGCCCGTTCGTTTACTAACATGAGTGTACTTCGACGAAGTGGGAAACAGAGACTAAGTGCATCTCCTTTGCTCCGAATGCTGTCTTGCTTCCTGTTCTGCACATCATAAGTGAAAGTTTTCATTTGACGAGTTGTAAAATATTCACACAAGTATACTACGACAAAGAATAGCAGAAAGGAAATATTAGGAGAGCATCAAGCAGGATTCAGAGAAGGACGATCAACCATTGACAAATCTTCACCACCCGACAAAAATTGTGGGAATATAATCTACCAATCTATGAGTTATTCGTTGACTTCAAGGAAGCCTATGACAGTATAGACAGGAATAGGCTATATGATATAATGGAAGCTTCTGGCATTCCAAATAAGTTAGTAAGATTAACCAGAACAATAATGACAGACTCGCAGGCCGTAGTAAGAATGCAAGACCAAATGACAAATAGTATCTTAAACACTAAAGGTGTGCGGCAGGGAGATGGACTAGCTCCGGTTAAAATACGTTGAAGAGCACACCAAACAAATACTGAAAGTTCGCAATTGAAACCAACAGCAAGGCAGCGAGATGTCTGGAGGCAGAAAATACGGGAGGCCCAGGTCCAGATAGGACTGTAGTGCCATGAAAAAGAAGAAGAAGAATGCATTACGTAAGTTTACGTCTTAGTTAGTAATATTAACGGTTTTTAAGTAAATAAGGGATAAATACCGAACTTTCAATAAATAGTAGTGGCTAATTTTTTAAACTAGCAAATTAGGCTAATTATCTTTTGGAAAAAACTTATTACGCAAAATACATATCTTCAGGTCCACGTTTGAATATTTTTTTAAAACTTAGGGTCATTTCACATCGAGTCAACTCATGTTTACATCACCGATTTTAATGAAATTAATGGGTAACTGTTAGTATATGGAGACATGTAAAAGTACAAATTTTGGGGCTAGAAATATTAAGGGCTTCTTCGGTGGTGGTGAACTTGAATGTTTCCACTGCAACGACGATAACTTACTGGACGGCTTATAGTAATGGCACCAAGTTTTGTCACCAGCACGTATTTACAGAAGAAAGTAATCGCATTTTGCCTATAGTCTGTGAGGTCTTGCAGAGATAAGCCCGTTCGCAAGCATTTTTGTTAATTAGACAAGAGACAAGAAATCCATTGCGAACAAGCTTTGCTGTAACCCAGATTACGAACAATACTATGGACAGATCCTACACTTGCACCAACAATTTCTCTAATTGAAATTCGACGATTTTCTCTAATAAGGCCTTCCACACATGCCATATTGTTTTCTGTTAATGCAGTACACCGTGCACCTGGTCGCGGCTCATCCATAGTCTCCTCTTTTCCATTCTTAAATTTTCGACCATTCCTTCACAGTTGGGTACGCAAAACATGCGTTTCCTTACACTGCTTGCATTCGCGTATGAATTTGCAATGACTGCGCACCCTCAGCGCATGAAAATTGTAGCACCGCACGCTGATCAAACTTGGACGGATTTGCAACAACAAACGCCATTTCAAAATCGAAGTTTTAAAAGTCCGAATCAAATTCAAACGCCAGAAACTTATGAATGTGTTGCTTACAAACACTAACAACATTGAATTATTGCATTTGTTGTCAAGGCTAAGTTGATCAAAGGTGGGTTTCAGTTGAACAAGCCTCGTACAAACTCGTTAAACAATCTATCCAATCGTAAAAGACCTTTGCACAATATTCAAACCATACTTGAAGAACCACTTTTAAAAATTCCCGAAACAATAGATGTGAAATAGTTGACTTTATTTCTGTAGATGCCATAAAATGTTGTTATAAAACTATAGCTATGACCTGTGAACATTTACACAAAGATGGAAGAGATTTGACTACTTTTTAACTGAAATGCTTCAACATTTTCTGGATACATTTCTGGTGTAAGAACTCGTCTCAGAAGAAGTTGGACGCAAAATCCCGTACACAAACTGTAGGGCTCATATTACATCTCTAGCTGTTGGATATGCAAAAACAATTTCCAAAAATTAACAGGCCACCTACTTCATGTAATTAGAGATATCTACAAACTTTTAAAAAATCGTCTAATCGTGAAAGACCTTTGCACAATATTCAAGCCATACTTGAAGAACCAATTTTAAAAATTCCCGGCACAATAGATGCGAGATGGTTGATTAACTTTATTGCTGTAAATGCCATAAAATGTTGTTATACAACTATAGCTATGACCTGTGAATATAGACACGCATCATTGGCAGACGGCATTGTTTGAATTACAAGATATAAGTTTTTTAACATTGTGTTTTACATAATGCTTTATACAGTATCTTCAATCTTACAATTAGTAATATCTTAGACAAGGCAGATTTGTATCTCAAATCAGTACCGCTATTAATTATGTCAACGCTGACACCTCCTCAAGATGTGTATAATGATTGTGATAAGATAAATAAAAACTACAATACGGAATAATTACGAAAATATGAAAACAAATTTGGAGAAAATACGGACAGTAGTTGCAGATGGCCTAATGCCCGCAAGTTTTGATGTTTAGGCACACCTTGAAATAAAAATGCAAGAATTATTTAAACAATGTGCTATATTGATCATAATCATTTGTAAAATATGAGTCGCATGTTAAACCACGAAATACACATATCCGTATAGGAAAGCAGATACATATTAACCTGAATCATTAGATTCCATTATACATTATAAACACCACAGTTAATAAACCTTTGTATACTGTAAAAAACTCAAACAACAACAACAATTTTTATATAGGTAAATTAACCTTTGATTTGATCTTCCCAAAGAGCCTAAATCTTCATAACCACTGATTTATTGTTTCTGATGTTAATAATGAAACCCCCTACACAAAGAAATTTCATCAAAAAGCAGCGCACAGTAACAATCTGCCGTATGCATTTTCTTTCCTCGCTGTTTAAGTGTTCCACAATAGCGGGATTAAGTCCAGTTTCAAATGGAAGTTCTTCCAAAATAACTTTCAAAGTTCTTAGAGAGGGTAACAAAAAATATGTTTGCAAGTTTACAATCGAGATCTTCTTTTGAACACAGACAATGCAAAAGCTTTATCCTGTTCAGTCCATCTAAACGCACTGGGTTTTTTACCAACACTTTTTAATTGGGAACTAATGAACTCTTTAGACACACGTTTTAAATTGCAAAGAACTTCAACAATATGATTCAAACAATAATTTTGATCTTGATTAGAGTTGCTTAATACAATATTAATTCATTTTGTAAATGAGAAAAGGAATCACCTATGTGAAGTGAGTAACTAAAGATAGCAACCGTTTTGTGAAAATTCCCGAACACCATAAAGGCACGAAAAAAGTAGATAGCGGTAAAATGAATGCTCTCGCGACTCGCGAGTACAAATGAAAACACGTCCTGTAACTTGTGGTATATCCCTTGTCAAGATATTAACTGTATAATCTATTCACGATTGATTTGCGATCCAACAGGCTGTGGAAATCTGGGGGAATGTGTAGTATCATTGAAATCACTACTGGAGTTGGAATTACCCCAGATATAATCTATTCACGATTGATTTGCCATCCAACAGGCTATGGAAATCTGGGGGAATGTGTGGTATCATTGAAATTTGTCAATTAATTAAGTTAGGTTATGCTAGTTTTTCTTGATGGA
>JABXWE010010982.1:0-28188 GCA_014611495.1 Limonius californicus | reverse complement strand
AGGAAGTTTAAGAGTATTTTAAATAAATTTATGTAGAAAATTTTACGTCAAATCGATTACTAGGGAGTTTTTATAAACACTTATCGCAGCACTGACAAGTGGCTGAAACTGACATTTCAAACTTTCAAATTCAAATCGAACTACCAACATCGTAAAAAAAACAAACTAAAAACAGTACGATTATAGGCCTCCTTAACGTACTGTTTTTAAGCTAAAACAGTGCGCTTAGAACGGCTTTATAAAACCGAAATAGAAAAACGAACTTATGTACGGAAACATTGCATACAAAATTCATTTTCATTCAATTCCGAACAACATTTCTTTAAATTTATATAATAAATATACTTCTAAATAAACGAAGTTTATAATTTTGTTTGCTACATAATGATTCTCTTCGATTTTATATTTTAGACTTATCAGGTAGTTAATAATTTTCTGAAAGTTATTATTACTGCATTTTTATATACTTACCTAGAGAAACTCCATAAAATGCAACTGTATAAGTCAACAACCTCCCTCTGCAAAAATTGTTTTGAGAAGCGAGAACCTATGAATTATGAAAAGGACCTTAACCGCATTATTTTTGTAAAAGTATGCAAAGTAATCTTTCATCGGGCATTAAAAATATCAAATAGAACTTTAAATGATAATTTAAGAAATCTTTACTGCTAGGTACTACATTTTGAATCTAATTTTTTAACTTATCCATTTTTTTATGTATCCCCACTATTGATTCCCTTGTCATTATTATTACCTGTATTTTTCCCGTTAGTAAACATAAATATATTTAAGAATTATCCAAGCTTATAACAGTATGTCCTTAATTAAACTAGAATAGATCTTTCTTTCTAATAAATCTGAAAGATATATCTAAAAATCTATAATAATAATGGTACTCTTCAAACTTCTAGCCTTACCATAAAACAGAGGATGTTTCTACCATTGTCAGTTATGTTTACTTCAATTCACTGCGTTCGTAGACGCCTCACTGAGCAGTGAGCACTGTATGTTACGTAACGTCGTGTACTAGCTTATCATTTTTATGAACACAACCTGCGCGTAATTGCTTTGGTAAAATCACTCAAGGTATTCTGCAACCAAGTTCAGACAAGATCATATTTGTAATTGCGCGGCAAATGTCAAAGCAGCTCTTCACTTCATTATTTTTTTGGCTTAAACAAAATATAAACTCATAATCATTGACTTTAAAATACATAGACAATAATAAAATTAACAATGAACATACAGTGCAATCCGCTTATAAAGAAATCGGTTACTAAGGAAGCTCGGTCATAAAGTACATGAATTTTTTTTGTCATTGATGATGATGATGATGAAATGAGTGCGAAAAGAAAAGCGTTGTGTATGGATAGCAAGTTAGTAGTTATCAAGGCGCTGGAGAGTGGTCAGAAGAAGAGTGAAGTGGCAAAACAATTCAACCGTCAACACAATATGGTGCTCGAGGGTTAAAATCGAAACTGAATCGGAAAAAACCCGAACCAACAAACTAAGGGGCTAAGAAAGCCAACTCATAAGGATTTAGATCAAACGCTCCTCAATTGGTTTATCCAGCAAAGAAGCCTTAACATTCTTGCCAGTAGTCCAATTTTAAAAAGCAGATCAACTGACTGGCCTGCTGGGAATCGATAATTATGATTGTTCCCATGGTTGAATAGAACGTTATAAGGAGCGCCATCAGATAAATTTTGGGAAGGTTTGTGGTGAAGCAAAAAATGTCAACGGGAATGCAACAGACGATTTCATTACGTATGCGTTCTTCGAATGTAAACATAAACAAAGTGAACTTCACCTCAACGCATATTTCGTTGCAATAAAATACATTTTAAGAAGTAACTAAATAAAGACAAACAACAAACTAATTACAACGACCAAATTAAACAGATTTTAACTGGTGAATAATGCTTCATTTCACAAGTTTCGCCCCATTTATTTAAGTAAAAGTGCGAATATAGTCGTGGTTACTAGTGTCACATCTGTTTTAGTGCTATCGACCAAAATCTGGTAGCATATTTTTACATTTAACAGCTGTAATAAAATTTACTTAAATACCGGTAACGGCGAGATTGATATTATTGCGCGCCCCAGGCGCTGCTTGGTAACCGGAACACCAAAAATTTAATTTTTAAGGGGAATTACAGCCGATATCTCGGCAAATAAACTTTCACAAAAACGAAAAGACAAAAATAAATTTCAATCCACAATTTTTAACAATGAAAATATCAGCATGAACGAGAATCCAGAGAGCATGAAAATTGACCTGGATAAACTAACAAATCCGATAGAAACAAATGTCATTGTAATTAAACACCGAGAATTCTCCCAGAATGAAAATCAAAATAGTGAACAGTTAAATAATAAACGCCATATGTCACCAGAAGCAGAAACCGGAAATAAACTGTATCTGTTAGATAACGAATCATTGTTATCACAAAACAGGTACTATTTACCAAATCAACACAACAAATACATTATCACCGAATCAAACGAAACAACAATTATTAAAAACAGCAACACAGCTAAAATAAAAATAGAAAAAAAAAGAAATTAATGATGTCATAAAAAATAATAACTTTACAACAACTTGCAAAGGTGCGTACCTTCGAATAAATGTTTGCAGCATTGATGATTATAGAAACCTTGCTAAGTTCTACTACAAAAAACAAGTACAGTTTCACATTTTTAAAGATCCGCAAGATACGTCACCGGAAGTGGTAATACATGGCCTACCACTATCTATTAGCGAAACGGAGATTGGGAACGAATTAAAATCGAATAATTTGCAAATAACCCGAGTTACAAGAATGTTAACCAGGGAAAAAAACCAATGCCGGTAATAATCGTACGCCTACCAAACACCGACGTAAACAAAAATATTTATAATATCACCAGAATTTGCTACTGCGTAATATCCGTAGAACCTAGACATAAACCTAAACAGATTATTCAATGTTATCGCTGCCAGGAATATGGACATAGCAAAAACTATTGCAATTTAAACCCTAAATGTGTTAAATGTGCTGGAGACCATATAACTAATGAATGACTGAGGCAGAAAGAAATCGAATGGTTTTGCCGTAATTAACAGATCCATGCTGAACTCGATCTACCTACAATCAAAAACTTCATATCAAGAGATCCAAAAAAAGCTGATCCTCAGCGGGCTGTGGAATGAAAAGTCACGTCTTTACTAGACTAAATGCATGTTTATGATGTCAGATAAATTAATTATCTTTTTTGATACGAATCTGACATATTGTTAAAATGATTTTTGATACATTTCAAAGAGCATTCATTATTGAATCTTACCTTCGGAACAGCTTTCAACTTGACGGAGAATGGACCTATTCGATTCCTCCTTGTTTTATGGAATTCCGAGAGAGGTATCCCAATGAAATTATTGCATACCAAAAATGTTATGCTTTGGTTAAAAATTTAGTCAGCAATTTTCGAGAAACTGGAAGTGTTGGAATGAAAGAAGGGTCTGGTAGGCCAAAGTAGATAGTACCTGCTTTCATTGAAACTGTAAGACAACGAATTGACGACGCTCCAAAAACACCAATTAGACATTTATGCCAGCAAGTTGATGATTTAAGTTACAGTACATATCGCAGAATATTGAGACAAGCTTTGCATCTGCATCCTTACCGATTTATTTCCGTTCAGGAGCTTTTAGAACAGGATTATCCAAAAGAGTTCAGTTTTGTCGTTGGTTTTTGGATAATCTCAATGATGAGCAGTTAAATTTAACCTTTTTTTTACCGACGAAGCCTGGTTTTACCTTAATGGGTATGTTAATTCACAGATTATGCGGATTTGCAGTAGCGAGAATCCACATGTTACAATTAAAGCTCCCCTTCATCCACAGAAAATAGGAGTCTGAGTTGAAATGAGTCGTCATAGGTTAGTTGGGCCAATATTTTTCGAAGGCATGCTAACTGCAGCAAGGCACAGGAACGAATTATTCCAACCTTTCTTAAATGAACTTCGCGATGATGAGCTACGGGATGGTTTTCTGCAACAGAATGGCGCAATAGCTCATGCAGCTGCAGATACAATTAATTTTTTACGAGAATATTTTGATGACCGAATCATTAGTAGGAATACTGCAACACCTTGGCCCCCTTCGCTCTTGTGATATTACTGTTTTGGACTTTTTTCTATGGCCCTATCAGAAAAACACCATTTTTAAAACTCCAGTTAATGATTTAAACGAACTAAAACTTAGAATTGAAGAAAACTGCCAAGAAATTAACAACTCACCTCAATTATTACAAAATGTTTTTGAAGGTATGAGAAGACGAGTTCAGAAATGTTTGGAGGAAGAAGGCAGACATTTTCAACATTTGTTGTGATCATTACATTAGTTCAGGTTTATTCATTTCTTTTACTGTTGCTCAATAAAAGATTTCTGCTTCTAAAAATGACGTTTAATTATTATTTAATTCCAGCTAACACAACCTAACCTGAAATTGACATCATAAACATTCATTTAGTCTAGTAAAGACCTGACTTTTCATTCCACAGCCCGCTGGGGATCAGTTTTTTTGGATCTCTTGATAAAGAATATGTGCCAAATTTTTCACCAATATTGATCAATGCCCAAGTGCGGAAACATATGAACTGAGCAAAAGGGCTGTACATCAAAGACTTAAACGTAAATTACCTCAGGATGTATACCTATGATCAAAATTTAAAATAGAATGTTCGTCTCCTAATAGTCTTACCGTAATAACTATTATTATCAAAAGACAGGAAACCTGTAAATTACAAATGAAGAATAAGTTAATTAAGTTAATGAGGATTTAGTACTAGTATAGTCATTAAGTAAAGTCATGTTTTAATTTTAACATAACCATGCATAGCGTACATTGCTGAGCTGGTGAGATTAATAAAAAAAACTTGTGAATATAGTATATTAAAGTATAAGTGGATATTAAGGTCTTTAAAACGATTTTTCGAGCACGACGGCGCAGCCGGAGTGCTCGAAATAGAGCAAGTGTTTTAAAGACCAGTTATCCACTAATACTTTACGCTATTTTTTTTTATTGGAACACTTTGAAATCATAAATACTAGTATTATTACTACAAAAAATGGAAATAAGAATGTAATATGGTTGAATTCGTGATGTGACATCATCATACCTTTCGTTGTCATGGAAATGAGAAACACAAAAATTAATTTGCAATCTGTCACATAGGATTAATTGTTGTCACTACAGTTGATACTGGTTGTATATTGCTTTAAAATGAGTTCTAACATTGATTACTTAAAAGTAAAAGCAGAATCTCGGTTAATACCGCACGACGCTTATAAAAAAGAATACGACAAGTTCATCAAATGGATGGAAGAGCAAAAGGTAACAGATACAGATGAACGAGTTGTGCTTGCTTACCTTCAGAAAATGTCGGAGCAGTACAAGGCGTCGACTATGTGGGCTATCCATTCGAAATTGCAAAGTATGTTGAGGATAAACAAAGGGGTCGATTTAAAATCATCTGTGAAAGTGCATGCATTCATGAAGGCCATTAGCAAGAATAACGTAGCCAAGAAGGCATATGTATTCAAGGAAGACGATTTGCGGAAGTTTTTCACAGATGCACCGGACATTACGTATTTATTTTTGAAGGTGGTAGCCGTTTGCGGTATCTTTGGCTCTTGTAGAAGATGTGAATTGTGCGATTTACGCTTACATGACATCAAGGAATTATTATTATCCGACCATCTAAGACAGTGAAGACTCGACGTTTTACTGTTGCCGACAGTGATGCAATTAGTTATGTGCGATTGGTGAAGCAGTATTTATCATTTTGCCTCCAAAATATAAGTACAGACCAGGTTTTCTTACAGTATGATAAGGGGAAGTGCACCAATCAAGTGGTTGGTATTAATATCTTTGGATTTTGTCCCTTGCAAATTGCACGTTATCTTAAATTGGAGGATCCTGCGAATTACACGGGACATGCGTTTCGACGTATGTACGTCCGCTACCATTATGGCGAATAGTGGCATGAAAATAGATCAAATCCAACGACAAGTAGGATGGATATTGGCAGCTGTGGCGACTGGTTACGTAGAAGAGAGTATTAGCAATAAGAAGAATGTTTCAAACATTATTGGGAGTGCCATTAATGGAAGTGCAACCTCAGTGACTTCCGAGAATGTTAGCAGTATTAATTTGAACATTTCCTCTGATTTAAAAAACCGAAGTATTAATATTTCAAACAATACCAACTGTACTTTTCACATTCATTTAAAAAATTAAGATTGTTAAATATTTGAATAAAGCTTTTGAAACATTTGTTAGTAATATTTTATTTGAGTTACAAGGTACTCCCGTCAGATCAATAATTAAAAAGTTGACTTTTTGACTTCACATTTCTCGGGTTGTTGATGTTGCCATGGTAACTTTATAACGCGCGTTTTTAAACTTGGATTTAAACACCCTGAGGCGTACTTTAAATAAGCAAAATGGGGTACCAATAAAAAAAATTACTTTTGACAGTTGTTTAAATTGGCCTTTGTTTATAGTTCAATCTCGGACATGCAGAAAATTTCTATAGGCTTCCCTAATTTGAAAACGTTTTGATCACATGTTATTTAATCGGGCGAAAACTTGCCCCCAGCAGGACAGCTGCTGGCAGTGACCCTGCTAAATCATTATTTTATGTTAGCCATCAAAATTGAAACAGAATGCTACAATTTAAATATTTAATTTATATTAATATACCACACCTACCGGTTTTGAAATTAGCGGTTTAAATTATCACCGTCACGTGTCCAATACCTTCGGGCAAGTGGAAGTCCCTCTCATTACTGTTCGACGCTTGTATGCAACTTTCACTTTGTATTTAAATCATAAGGTAACAAGTGAGAATTATGAAGAAAATATAAGTTATAAAATAAGCACAGTATCAGATATTAATATGTATAAAATGCACGTCAAACTTAATTTGAAGGTCTCAGAAAATTTAAACTTTCTTAGCTTAATTTAATGCGCATGTTAAGTTAGAAAGTTGTGTGGTGGGGTTTGCACTTGACTTATGTGAAGGTTCGTCATCATTCTTCAATAAAGCGAAGTTGGGTGTAGGCTTGCTGTTAACGCGAAGTGGATTAAATTATTGTGTAATATTATGAACATTTTTTAATGTTACAAAAACTATTTTTTTCCTAGTAACCTGTTCATTTAAACAGTTTAATGTTGGCACCTGTGCATAACCTAGAATTTCTGAAGACTGAATATTTTACCAAAACCAAATCCAAAAAATTTTGAGTTAAACGATACCAACGACAGGTCAGTAATTCGCACGCTCTTATTGTAAATAAATCACAACCCGTGTAAAATATTTCATTTTCCCTGTTGTTTATTCGTGAAATGTTGCGTTATCATTTAAAAAAAAAACTTTCTATTTCCCACCTGGTCCTTTGTTACCATATGTACTAAATACTTTGTGTACTGTATTAAAAGATCTAACTTATGGCATTTTCAGGTACCTCGAGCAGTCTGAAACATTAGAGCTTAAGTATTGATTCATTTAAACCACATAAGCAATGAGTAAGTACTGGACGTCTGCCGAGGATTTTGAGGCGGATTTGCTCTCGGTGTCCGACTTTTGCGGATCCTTTAAAAAAGCACCATCACCTACGGAGCACGCAAAAAAGGCTCGATCCAAAAAAAGTTTGTACGACGACCCTTCGGACGAAGAGGAAGAATTTGTCCCTGCGTTTGGACTAGGCAGAGGTTATCCTCTAATTAGAAGATCTGAACAAAGGCCTGGTGGAGTTCCCTCCATTTTGCAGGAGCAATCTCAGACAGAAAAGGAAATACGCGAGGTAAGATTGAATTGCACGATCTCATTCAATAAATTGTACATAACCTCAATAACTAAATTTGATTTATTCTAATTAAAGGTGTGTGGAGGAGCTTTTGCGAATGATGTCATAGAACACAGTCTTAAAACTAACTGCCAACAAGATGTTATCTTAAAGCACGAACCGCAAATACCTGACATTCGTTTGACTAGGTCACCAGCATCGGGTTCGTCTTCGAAATATTCAACGCCATCCTCATCACCACTTCCTACTTCTAATGAACAGTCGCCCGCAAAATCTGCTAACGTTAAACATAAACAGGAAGCTGTGGTAACAAACAGTGAAGTGGTACATCCAGCAACGATTTATTCACAACAAGGGCAAAGGGGAAGAAATTGCAACCAAGCGCCTCCTATTTATGACATTGTAAAGTCTAGACAAAGCGCAGCTACTCAAAATCCAAGAAATAGTTATAAACCACAAATAAGAAAACAATCTGAAAACTATCTTGTGGGTTTATCTAGTGCATCGAATAAAGGTACATCGTTTAACCTTAATTCCAACACTGATTTTCCCGAGTTAAGATAATTTTTATGTAAGTAATTTAATTTGGCCCAATTACTTTAGTAAATATCTAGGGTAAATTTGACCAATGCTGAATGGCAGTTTTAAAAAATATTAATTTTATTTAAGTGGTATCGAAAGCCAAAAATCAGCAGTACTAATATTTTTTTATACTCTTAAGGAATCAATGAATCGATTTTACTGAAAAGTGCAATTGTAATTGAGTGAAAGGAGAAAGAATGAAATATCAAGTTTTTATGATCAATTTTATATAAATTACGATTACAACGATGGTGCTGCATTTTATATATATTGAAATATTTTACGAGTGCTGTTTGTCTGAATGATCTTAAAGTTAAAAATTGTGTCTTAGAAGGATGAGATATTTATTATACATAGCATTAAAATGACTGAATCTGGATAAGATATAATTTGTTACATTAGTTTTATAAGACATGTGTGAGACCTAGTTTTGAAGGTAATTAATTTTTGTTTTTACCAGGATATTGATATTTGCATTCTTAATAGACAACATTAATAGAACTATGACATGTTTAAAGGTAAAGAAAAATATTCGCCACTTTCATATTACAGTTACTCTTGAGACTCATTCATATTTGCTGTACAATTCTGCAACACCCGTGTACTCAAAATAATTAGATTTTTGTATGCTTGTAAATAAAGCAAACATTTTCTCTGTAATAAAATATAAGTTGAACGTTCCAAGCAAAACAAGTGTTTTATTGCAAACCTTCTATAAAAGTACAAAAATTTTAATTTAATTTTTGTAATTATGAAATGATTTATAGTTTATATTTTTAAACTTGTAGTATGATAACCAACTTTTTGGCTGTTTGTACCTATCTAAAACTACATTTTTTGTAAAACAAAAAAACTTGATTTGTTCCTAAACCCATTTTAAGTTTACTAAACGTAGAGGCTGCCCTTGTAGTTGAGCTTGTATAGTAAATTCGCTACCACATTGGGACTGGAGTTTATGCGTAGGGTATCGGAGCTCACAACCAGCTTATCTTCTGTCTCTTGCTTTAAGTTAGCGAACGTATTGCACAGATCGAAGGGGTACGTATTGAGCTGGTGCGTTTAGGTTGTGACCTATGTACCTACCAGTTGGTTAGCCGCTCAAGCAATGTTGGAAAGAGATGTCTTATGCTAGGGCATATGTCCGAGTGTTACCGCAAATATAAGGAAATGAGTAGTTCTCAAACTGTTGCTAGCGGCATTTGCAAGAACATACCCAATCCTTACGATTAAATGTTATTTTGTCCTATTTAACTTTAAAATAAAAACAGTTACGTAGTAGTACATACATGCTTTTGTTTACTTAACACTTATTATGGATTTGAATAAGAGCAGTTACTTAAGGGTTTATATTTCTTAGAGACGGATAATTACAGTTCTGAAAATCTGGATTTTGCTTTTAATCATATAAATGCTCACTTAATTAAAACAATATTATTACTTCTGGAAACCTACTAAATTGTGAATACTATAAGAAAGAAATAAAATCAATTCATTCAATTTAATTTATTATTTTTATTTTAAAAAGTACAAGACCCGGATTAATAAAAATACAAAAGAGATCAGAAGGATGTAAGTGTATTCTTCTCTTCTTCTTCTCTTCTTTAGCAGCCCTTTATCCTCCACTCTTGAACATAGGCCTCCCCTTGTATTTTCCACTCCGATCTGTTTTAAGCAAGTTGGCACCATCTATTTCCCGCTTTTTCTCTTATATCATCTATCCAGCGCCTTTTTGGTCTTCCGACGCCACGTTTGTTTAGTCTTGGCCTCCACAGTACTACATGTTTTGTCCATCTATCGTCTTCTTGCCTGGCGACATGTCCTGCCCACTTCCATTTTGAATTAGCTATGGTCGTGATTACATCTTCCACTCTAGTTCTCCTTCTAACTTCTTCGTTTTTTATGTGGTCCCTAAGGTTTATCCCCAACATAATTCTCTCGATGGCTCTCTGTGTTATTCTGAGTTTGTTGGCGGACTTCACAGTTAGAGAGGTTGTCTCCATACCGTATGTCATTACAGGAAGTATACAGGCGTTAAAAACTTTCCTCCTTAAGTTAATTGGAATGTTGTGGTTCTTCAGTATGTTTCCTAATTTTCCTGTGGCTGTCCAGGTCATGCGTATTCGTCTATCGATTTCGGCGGTTTGATTTTCCTTCCCTAGCTTTATCAAATGTCCTAAGTAGACGTATTCTTTCACATTTTCAATAGCGTTTCCGCCTACTACGACATTTGCTTTATCGGGAGATAGGATTTTTGTTTTTCCCAGATTCATTTCAAGTTCTATTTCTGTCGATGCAGTTTGAAGTTCTACTAACATGTCTTGTAGTTCTGCTACGTTATTACTGATGAGTACAATGTCGTCCGCAAAGCGGAGGTGACTTAGGTATCGACCGTTAATATTTATGCCTTTGTTTCGCCAATCCAATCTCTTAAATACGTCTTCTAATGCAAGAGTAAATAGCTTCGGAGAAATAGTATCTCCTTGTCTTACTCCTTTTTCTATTTGTATTTTATCTGTTCTTTGCTCTTCCGTGATATTAACCTGGAGCGTTGCGTGGTCGTAGATATATTTTAACAAGTTTTTGTATCGCGAGTCTACTCTTGCATTATCCATTGCGTTAAAAATGGCCCAGAGTTCCACCGAATCGAACGCTTTTGTGTAATCGATAAAAGTGAGGTAAAGTGGGACATTGTCCGTACATTTTTCTATGAGTGTTCGTAATGTTTGTATATGCTCTATTGTGCTGTAACCTAGTTTCTTATGGAGTAGTATTATCCATGTAAATTCTGTATGATCTAAGGATTGAATAGTGTGGGTGCAAGTCCATCTCCTTGTTTCAGCCCTCTCGATATTTGAAATTTCTCTGATAGTCCACTTGGGGTAAGCACACACGCTTCCGTGTTTTCCATTGTTGTTTTGACTAGATTTATGATCTTAGTTGGCATTTTGAACTCTGCCAGGATTTTATATAGTGTGTTTTGATCTATTGAGTCATATGCTTGTTTGAAGTCGACGAAGACATTATGTACATCTACGTCATATTCCCATGCTTTCTTTAGTATTTGTTTCACTATGAAGGGTTGATCTATGTTGGACCTGCCACGTCTGAAGCCCGCCTGATATTCGCTTATGATATTTTCTGCGAAAGGCGGGAGTCTTTGTTTACTACGTAGGTGAATATCTTGTAGGCTGTGCATAGAAGTGATATCCCTCAATAGTTTTTGCATGGTAGTTTATTTCCTTTTTTGTGTATAGGGGTTATTATGCTTGTTTTCCATTCCTTAGGTATCCTCTCTTCTTGCCAAATTTTTTATATTAACTAATGTAATTGCTTGCTAAGCTGTTCTCCTCCTTGTTAATACAGTTCTGACGGTATATTGTCGCAGCCAGGGCTTTATTGTTTTTCTGGGCTTTTATGGCCTCCTGGATATCTTCCAGTGTCAATGGTTCCGCTGCATTTTGTTCTTCTTCATGATATTCTTGATATTCGTCCTCCATTCCTTTCTCTGCGTTTCCTCGAGAGCCAAGCAGATTTCGGAAGTGGTTTTCCCATGGTGGTCCTCACAGCAAAGATATTTTATGGAATCACTACGACCGAACGGAGGCGCTTGGTTTTTGATTTAGATTAGTCACATATCGTTGCAGTGCTATGATTTTTGCCGACAACACCATATTCATGTAGTGTCAATCCCTCCCCACTCTTCTCACAAACTTCAACCCCTAGACATAGCTTTCTAGGCACCTCTAAAGAATGCTTTTAATAAAGAGTGTGATTACTTCATGAAAACAAACTTTCGTCAAAAAATAACACTTTACGACGACATTGCCTCGATCTTCAGCAAAACCTACTTGGGAGTTGCCACTCTAGAAAAGGCTGTATCAGGATGAAGAGCTTGTGGGATTTTTCCTATTTAGCCCAACAAGTTTACTGTTACTAAACACACAGATTTAAGCAGCCAGCGACGTTCCGATTTTCCAAGAATTAAATGCAGTTTACAATTAACAATTAATAGCAATTAGCGACTGAAGGTCGCTTTGCGTTACATCAAGAAAAGGGTTCAGCACTTTAAACCAATAAAATGAATCTCGGAACAAGCTTTCACAGCAGTACAATTTACAATTTTTGCCTTCAGGCAGGAAGTAGAGAGAGAGAGGCACACTTTTGGGTGTTTTTAGGTTCTTCCTTGGAACTTCAGGAAACGGGAAATTTCGAGTTTCTTGCATTGTCGCAGCAGTGGCACATCCAGAGGGTCAGAAAAGGGGTTCGATATTAATCCGCCAAAGGCGATCAGCAAATTCGCAATGAATTGCCTTCCAAGGGTTAAATCCAGCGTATTTCTTAAATCCGACACTTGTCGTTGGTTCTGTTCACCCTACGGTGATAATAGCGATATCAGAATTCATGCAATGGATACCCATCGAAACCCAAACCGCCCCTTACAGTACTTGTTGTCGGCGCTAGGGTCTTAGCAAGTAACTAGGTCGAAAGGAGATCTTAAGTCGACTTCCAAGAGAACCAATGCCAATATGCAGCAGCAGAACTATTTCACCATATTACGAAACATGTTGCAAGAATTCTAGAATAATTAACACATAGGGCTCCCGCAAGGGCAGGAACTTTCCAGCAAATGTTCACGATCAAGCTTGTAGACAACATATTTATCGGCATTTCTCTAGAATATCAAAACAGTAGTCCACTAGACTGTATTCGGGAAATAATAAGCTGGTAATCGGCTACGGAGCGGCCAATAAAATAAGACTGTAATCCTTAACAAGCGGCAAAATCAAACGAACATAACATCCTACCTGATTTGCAAGACGTCGTGTTCTTTTTTGCGGCTGGTTTTCCTGCAAAATCTTCTCTCCGGCATTGAGGATTCGATTGTCAATATTGCGTTTGTCCATTGCAAAGGATCCAGAATCTCTGAGGTGTTGAACCATACTCACCAAGATTCGCGTGTTGGGCACTCGCTATCGAGAGAAACGTTCACGGTACAAATCCTGAGCAAGTAAATCATTCCCATGGGCCTCTCCATAAATTAATACCTTATCAATCCTCTCAACATGGGTTTATTTTTTTTAAGCTGCATATTTACAATCACACAAAAGTGCCGTGTGAGGAGCTCTAACCAGCGCTAGTCTCCCTAAAGATTACTTCAGTTTTGGTTGGGTTGTAGTACGAGATCCAGTGGCCATTGTCTTTTGAGTCTTCTTGTAATACCTGGTTGGTTAGCAAGTTGTTCGATGAGCGGATTAGGGATTTTTCGCTATCTACGTGGGGGACTCCTAGGTCGTTATGTAGGGTGTCGTTCCTATGTACCATGGAGCATTGGTTAGTATGCGGAGGGTCTTAGAATGAAATCTTCGTAGGATTTTTTATATGACGCTTTGGCGCATCCCCAGAGCTGATCCCCGTAGGCCCATATTGGCTTCAGAATAACTTTATACAGTAAGATCTTGTTTGATAAGGAGAGTTGGGAATGTCTTCCAAGTAACCATGTCATTTGTTTGATTTTTAGGTCTAACTGCCTCCTTTTGTTTTTAATATGTGAGCTCCAAGTGAGCTTTTGATCGAAGTATATGCCAAGGTATTACACTTTATTTTTGATTGGAATTGAGGCATTATTAATGCTGGTTTGCGCACATTCAGCACGTCTTGTGAAAAAGTTACTTGTGCTGATTTTTCTATATTGGCCGTAATTCTCCACTTACCTATGGAACCAGTTTTGTAGCAAGTCAAGATGTTGTTGAAGATGTTCTACTGCTAGTTCAGGAGACTGATTGATTGACAGGATGGCCGTGTCGTCCGCAAATGTCGCAATTATAGTGTGGTCTGCGATTGGTGCATCTGATGTGTAACGTAAGTATAGCAACGGTCCCAGAACGCTGCCCTGCGGAACTTCAGACTTGATTTGATGGATGTTTGATACTGCATTGTTCATATTGACTTGATAAGTGCTATCTGTGAGGTATGACTTGAGTAGTAAGTATAACTGACTGGGGAGATGCAATTTAAGTTTATATAACAAGCCGCTATGCCATACTTTATCGAATGCTTGTTTGATGTTCAGGAAAACCGCTGGGCACACACTCTTGTTCTCCATGCTTTCCATTATGTGAGTAATAATTCGGTGACTTTAGTGAATGGTGGAGTGGCCTTCGCAGAATCCAAATTGGTGTGATGGAATAAGTTTATCTAGGTCTACAGCTTCCTTACGGCCCTTGAGTAGGAGTTGTTCAAGAATTTTGGAAAGGAGGGGTAGGAAGCTTATCGGTCTGTGAGATTGTGGTTGGGTGGGCGGTTTACCAGGCTTAGCAATCATTACTATCTGGGCATGTTTCCATAATATAGGGAAGTAGCAGAGTCGTAGAATGCCATTGTATATTGTGGTAAGTAACACAATGGCTTTCCTAGAAAATTTTTCAGGACTTCTCCACCAATTAGGTCATATCCTGGCGCTTTTCGCACGTTTGTTAGTTTTATTTGTTGAAAAACTTCTGCTGCTGTGAAGGGTTTGATTGGTAGCGACAGTAGGCAAAAAGCATCAAGGAAGGATTCAATTTCTCTATAGTCAACATTTTCTTGCGGTTGTGGTGTTGTAAAGACGTCAGCTAGGTGTTTCGCAAAAGTGCGCAAGGGCCATGCTAATCTTCCCTGTATCGTTCCAATTTTAGTATATGTTATGCCGAAGCGAGTACTATTCTCAGCATTGGTAAAAACCATTTTAAAGTATTTTTCAAAACGAAGACGTCAATGTGACATTAATAAAAACTCGCATTATTTAGTTTTTAATAGTTATTTGTTATATTTATTTATGATATATGTAAGTGCTAAAAGTGACATTTTATTTTGTGAGAAGGGAATAAAATAAAATCACTTTTAGCACATATATCATACACTATTTTTTCTACAAACACCATTAAAAGTACAAATCAATGCATTTCTTACGATATTAAATTTTTAAAATATCGTTTTGAAACCCAATTATTCATGAAGTTTATTGTTGCTAAGGTAATGAAAATTCGATCGTTTGTTGACAAGTAACTTCAAATCTCTTGACAGCGCCGAAGAAAATTTTTTGTTTGCAAGATAACCACTATCCACTTCAGATTACTTATTCTAACTGTAGTTTCCCTAACTGTACATTTAATTAAGTAAATAAAATTCCTCTGATTTCAAATTTATTAATTTTTTTATAATTTCGCACCAGTGTTAATACTAAATCGCATCATTTACTTTTAGCACCAGTGCCATAAAATCACATTTTAGACACTGACAGCATGCGTTAAAAATTAAACTTTTCCTGACGTTTGTAGAAAATAGTATAATAAAACATGAGTTACAGAAGGCAACATATTCAAGCACGAATCCGAAATTCGGACACGAGCCGCGTAGCGGCGAGTGTCCGAACCGAGGAGTGCTTGAATGCCCTTCTGTAACGAGTTTTTTATACTATTTTCTCTGTTTCGGTTTCCATTTACATTATTTATTTAAATTTTTTTTATAAAAATAGTTGACAATTTCTAGGAAACATTTGGTAGAATATAGTTAGGTTGGCAGCAATTATTTGTGTTTGTCAGATGTGGGACGTTTCAAAGTTTATTTAACACGAAATCGACATTATAGTTTAATGCAAAATATATCTATTTAAATTCCGCAGACCCCGATAATACTCAAATCTGATAGTCTTTCAGCAGGGAACATACACTTAATGTCAGACCGCAGGCATACCAATCGCTGACAACAAAAATGTCACTTAAAATCGCTTAAGAATGAACTCCATTCTAGTCTTAAAAGTAGTGCGAGAATAATGTCATTCTAATGCCGAAACAGAGAATAGTACATTCTTCAACGAGTGTAGAATGACAGCTATTATTCACAAGTATGAAAATTCTGTCACGAACCGAAGGCGAGTGACAGAATCATCCGACTACGACTACGACTATTTCATAGGAAGTTACAAGTTTTGGTCCGAATCAGTATAATAAAAATTTTGCTTTAGATGGACGTATGTCGGTTCACTAGCCACAACCATTTTACGCCGTGTACACCATTGTGTACTGTTTCTGTGATTTCTTCGGCAGTAAATTAATACACGTCGTTTTCGCGGTTTCCGTTATTTCTGGTGACACATTTCAGCGTTTTCGCTGTCTGAATTATTCGTACCTAGTTCTTACTGTTTTTACGAATACGAAAATTTAAAACTGTTTTTGACAGTTATTTCAAAAACAAGTGGGAGATCCCAAGCGCTAACATGCCACGCCCACTAGCTTCCGGTTCCGCAATTTATCGTTGGATTCTGATACAGAATCCCACTGAAATAGAGAAGAGAATCAAACGGAAATGGAGAATATTTATCATTCTTCAACTAAAAAGGTATATGTAACGAATACTATATATTATAGTCGTAGAGAAATACTTTTTCAAAAATACCTGTGGCTGTCAAACTTTTTTAGAACAATTTCAACCTGCTTTTTTTTAACTTTACGTTATTGGACGAATCGTGTTATTTTATCGTCCTCTGTTACGAGTTAAAATATTTAGAAAACTATTAAAATCACCCTGTACAGTTTAAAAATATTTTATTAGATATTAACAAATAAGGGACCGCGATCATCTAGTGCGACAACGCATTGGCCACTCGAGGTTACAGCAAATGTAGTCGCTCCGTTGGGGCTCTCGAATCCCGACTGGGGCGACCGCATTTGCTTAGTTAAGTTTAGTGTGCATGTTGCATGAATGTAAGGGACGCCCGCACCCCTCTGAAGTAATGCGAAAGCGGTTACGGGGGGGGAACGGTAGTATGAATGCGTGAGAAAAAAAAAGATATTAACGAATAAGAGTTTTCTAAAATATGTAGTTACAACAAATAAATTATACACATTTATACCCAAAAAAAACTATATAAAATTTCATTAAATATTTATTTTTCCAAAATCTACACAACCAAACATATCACAAAAATATATTAATATATTTACAATTTATAGATGATATTGGCAACCTTAAGTACAAAAATAGAAAGGCAGTGGATATATCTCATGGCTGACAGCCTACCATGCATAAAACTTTATAATTCACCGTTTACACCACATGAATAATAGCAGCCACCTTCATTTCCAAAGCAGACTTCAGGAAAATATTCAAAACACACAAAATCACTGGGAAATACACAACCAGTATATGCATCAATATCAACAGAAATATAGAAATCAATAAAAAATAACATGGATATTAAAATAACAACGAAAAATTCAACTATTTCTTAACTCTATCGCTCCCTATGTTAATTTGTACTCCTAGAATGGAAGCGCGAAGCAACATCACATTAATGGAATGATAAAAGAAAACTGATGTCGAGTATGCTAAAAACTCTAAATAATAACAATAATAAAGCTGTAATTGTAATACCAGAATAAGTTAGTGCTTGATGAAAGCTAGATTAAGTACACCATGAATACTAAATAGACATTGCATCAAAACATCTTTGCTTATTGCAAACAAAAGATAATATATTATTGTTTAACTTATTATTAACAACATTGTTTTTTACCTAAAATAAATATCAACAATTAGCGATGACTATCAGCACAACATCACTCTTGACTGCGTTAATCAATAAATTGTAAAGGCACTTGATGTTGGCATTAATAAAACTAAAGGATGGCAATCATAAATTATTATAGGTGTATGGCAGACAGTCTTGGAACTAGAAATCTTGTCAGTTAGGTTGTCATTTGCCATGTAACATCTATGGTTTTTCAAACATAACCTCAAAAACAAATAATAGATGTAGTTTATTATTTTTTTTTGTACGTCTAAATCTAATCATTACTTGAAATTACAAAACTCGGTATTTATTACAAACATATGATGATTTGTCAAATTATCATGTCTAATTCCAAGTTTTACAGAACCTAACCTTAAAAAACGAATGACAGTTGCAGTTTGTCATTTATTGTAGATGCTAGATGGCCTTGGAATTACAAATATTACGAACATTTACTCTATCATTTGTCAATACAACATGCATCAATAAAAGTTATACAAAACATAACCTCGAAAGCAAACGAATTTGTAGTTTACTATTGCTGTTTAGTACGTTTAAATATAATCATATCACGAAATTGGCACATAGGCTTGGAGTTACAAACATTTTAATCATTTACTTTGCCATTTGTTAATAAGACAAGCACCATTCAAAGTTTAAGATAACATAACCTCAAAAACGAATGATAGTTGCAGTTTATTAATTCTCAGTTTAGTACGTCTGAATATAACCATAGCAAGGAATTGGCAAATCGACTTGGAGTTAGAAAATGTTGTCATTTATTATTAATACATGATGATTTGTCAAATTGGCACGTGTCAGTCCAAGTTTTACAATACCTAACCTTAAAAAACGAATGACGGTTGCGGTTTGTCATTCATTGCAGATGCTAGATGGCCTTGGAATTACGAACATTATTATAATTTACTTTACCGTTTGCCAATACTATTTACATATTTCAAAAATTTCAGATACCATAACGTCAAAAACGAAAGACAGTTGTTAGGGCAGAGGCACCACCTATGGCCATTACTCCACTTATGGCCACTCGTAGTAGTTCCTTGAAATAATAAGATTCCTTGCAACTTTCAAATTAAAAATCACGCGGGAACCGACGCGTTTGAATGTTAGAAGTGGGGAGAATGCAATGACAAGTTTAGGAAATAAGTTTTAGTTCCAAAATAAATACGGAAGTGACCGGATATATCAAGTGCCGAAAATTGTTAATGTTTTTCTTAAGGAAACAATCCTTAATCATCGTACGTACTTGCTTACTTTTTAAGGAAAAAATAGGTTGGATCATTCTGTAAAGGTAAGTGAAGTGTCCTTGAATTAGTATTTTTATTATAAAAGATACACAAACAGTTTTTTTGTTAAAAACACGATGGCCATTAGTGGAAGCGAAATATAAGCGTGTTTCTACTTATGGCCATAGAGGTGGCTATTAGTGGGACCGCAAAATCCACTTATGGCCATCCGTTTTTTTTTATACTTTTATTGGAAGGAGGGCAACTCAAGAGCACTTTAACATTTGTGAACAATTTTGTGCAAAATACACAGTGTTGCAAACAAGAACAAATGCACGTTTGATTGTTTGTTTTTCTCTTTTCAGTAAAAAATGCCGAAAATAGTTCAATCAGGAAAAATACAGAAAGTTTCAAAGTTTCAGTATTCTCCATCAAAAATAAAGTTGGCATTAGACGCCATCGCAGACGGAATGGCTGTTTCAAAGGCTAGCAAGGTCTTTATGGTGCCTCGAACCACTCTGAGAAATAAAGCAAGTGGAAAATCCCCAAGGGATTCGACTGGACAATGCGGCTTTCATTCCTTCCTTGGAGAAGATACTGAAAAAACACTGGTTAATTGGATACTTGATTGCGCTAAGAGGGGGTTTCCCATAGATAAAGATGGTCTTCTAGCATCAGTGCAAAAGCTAGTTAGTCAGTTAAATATAAAAACACCTTTTTCAAATAATAGGCCTGGAAAAAGTGGTATTATGCGTTTTTGAAGAGGCACAAGGAACTTTCGCAGAAAAAACCTGAATATATACATGGCGGTAGAGGCGCTGTGACAGAGGAAAAAATTCGACAGTGGTTCGATGAAGTTTATAAAACTTTGGAGAAAATGAATGTAGTTGATATTTTAAATGAACCAGATAGAGTGTTTAACATGGACGAGACAGGTTTTCCCCTAGCTCCAAAAAGTGGTAATATCCTTGGTGGAAAGCACGTTTATGATGAGAGAACTTCGTCAGATAAAGAAAACGTAACAACACTTTTTACTGTAAATGCCTCAGGAAAATTTGCGCCTCCCTTAACATTATTTAAATACGACAGGATACCTAAAACAATAGTACAACTAGCACCTAAAGGCTGGGGACTTGGAAAAAGCGAGAATGGTTGGATGACTGCGGAGTGTTTTTTTGAATATTTCTCCAATTTTTTTTTAGCATATTTAAAGGAGATCGAAATACAATTTCCTATTATCGTATTCCTAGATGGACATACTTCTCATTTAACCCTCCATTTAAGCAAATTTTGTCAAGAACATCAGATTATTCTAATTGCACTGGTCCCTAACGCTACACATATCCTCCAATCACTAGATATAGCAGTTTTTGGTGCCGTAAAAAAAAGTGGCAACAAATTTCCAGAAAGTTTAAGATTGATAACCAAGGCCAGGAAATAACTAAGGGCAATTTGCCTTCCATTTTGTCTGATATTATTAATGATCCAAAAATGAGAGAAAATATTAAGTCAGGATTTCGGGCCGCTGATCTGTATCCTTTTAATGTCAATAATATTGACTATTCCAAAATTCTTTTAAGAAAACCAGAGCCTGGAAAAGTTCAGACCCTAGAATTAAATGCAGAAGTTGTCAGCCAACTAAAGTATTTAGAGCAAAAAATTGATCCAATTTTATTAGACGAATTTCAAAAGACAAAGCGAAGAAACCATGAATGGGAAGGTAGGCCAGAAGCCTTGTGTTTGTTTAAAGTTTGGTTAGATATTTCAAAAGAAACTGAATATCATACTAAAGACGTAAGTGTAAATGATATTGATGACAGTTTTGAAACTGAACTGAGAGCACATACACCGACACAACTTGAAGAAACTTTGGATCCAAACTCGCCAAACATTTCGTTGAACGAAACTGCTGACAATGAAGCTACCTTTGCCTTGTGTGAGGAAGACAATAATATGAGTAATCAGCAGCCAAGCACAAGTGGAATTTCAATTGACAGGAGTGAAGCTGCAAAAATTGAGTCGGTTAAGCGGAATATAATTACCGAGTTCTCATCCGTGTCAAAATCTATATTAGAAAATATTCTACCTTACCCTGGTGAAAGAAAAACAAAAAAATTTGTAAAAAAACAAAGCACACCTTGCAGTGTTTTGACTTCAGACAAATGGCTCTATCTAGAGGAAGAAAAAGCTAGAGTTAAAGCAGAAAATGTAAAGGCTAAACTTGAAAGAAAGCGAATTAGAGAACAAAAAAAAATTAAAACTGAAGAAGAAAAGTTACAAAAGATGGCGCGCAAAAAAAACTGGCAAGTCGGCTAGTAAGCATAATGTTCAAGTTATGGATTAAGACACAAGTAGTTCTGAAGAAGAGTGGAAAGACTCGTGCAGTAGTGGCGATGACATCGATTTTCCGGAGGTTGTAACATCCGAAATTGAAATTTTAAAACCCGATAATTTGAAGACTGGACATTTTATTTTGGTGAAGTTTGCAGCGACTGGTAAAAGAATAGCAACAACTTATAGATATGTAGCGACCATTTTGAAGGTGCTTTCAAATAAAGATTATCAGATTAAATGCCTAAAAAGTGTGGACAAACAAAAGACACGATTTGATTATATAGAAAATGACGTATCGATGATAAATACGAATGATATAATAGGTCTTCTTCCAGAGCCAGTTTTGGAACAAGAGGGAAGAAAATTAATAACCAAGTTTCTGGGATCTATAGACGTATTTGAAAAATAATAAATCTATGTTTATATCCTCAGTTTATAAAGAAAGTTTATATAATGTTTTGAAAGTTTTTGAACATTAGAAAATGTTCAAACCTTGACTCCTAGTTTTTTATTAGGTATATTGAACACCTTTGGTAAATATCTGGCCATAAGTGGTAAAACTATGTGGCCATAAGTGGGGGACAGATGGCCAAAAGTGGGAAATTTTGCACTTTTTTCTAAAAATTGTTATAAAATTATAGTGTCTTAACAACAAATTATTCCACGTATTTATCCCAATAGAGGACACTTAAAAGTATACAAATTCGTTTGGATTTTTTTGTTTAACACTTTTAGTGACCAATAGCAATGACAAAATGTATATATTTCTCTTAACTTGGCCATAGGTGGTGCCTCTGCTAGTTGCATATATATAATCAATCTATAAACAAGAATGACCTAGAATTTAAGAAAACTTTTCATTTATTTTAACGAGTTTAACATTTATCAATTTGAGATCCGTCGTTCACTATTTTATAGGACACAGCCTGCTTGTCATGTTTAAGTCATCGTCGATTTAGAGAATATAACCTAAAAAACATCGCACATTTGTCAAGAAAAATTATGCAACAGTGGCAAATCTCCCCGAATTATAGAAACTGTTGTAGGTTAGGTGAGTCGGGGGAAGTGCGTTTTCGGGGCTAGTGCATAGTTGCAAGATAAATGTATGTATAACATAGTTGTTTGGTGCTGCCATCTATAGAAAATTTAGATAATCAACTTTACTTTAAACGGCTTGCCACTAGAATGCGTTCACGGCGAAGTTAACCTGGAAAATGTTTGACACCTGTCACATGTTGTTTTCACTTGGTGTGCGCAGTTAAGTAGTTAAAAGTAATCTCCTGGTTCATTCGTTCTATGTGTGTATCTTTAATAACTTTTTGGGGTAGGTAGTATTGTTTTAAGTTACTTTACATATAAATGATTAAAATATTGTTCCATTTTTGATATTTGAAGAATAAAGCCCTGGTCTGCCCCTGCCCCACAAAATTTGGATGACGGGGCAAGTATGGATGTCAATAGAAGGGCGAGTGCAGACCAAGGTCTGACCTCTCTGGTCAATTGAGTCAGGTCTGCACACAAACGAAGTTATTTTTCTGCCTGCATTCAAAGCATTTGCCGAGATTGTCGAGAGTAACTGAGTAATTGTACCCGCTTTTCTGTCGTCTAGTCAGCACCTCCTCGTGGTGAGAGTCGGGCACCGTCTTAGGACGGCTAAGCTGGCAGGCGACCTTGGGGTACCCTTTTTTGACCCATAACCCAGGGGGACCGATCTCCGTCTAATCCCCCGGGGTTCGGGGACATTAATTTCCACACATTGGTACCGCAACGGGAAGTCCCTTTGTGTTTTCTTCACACCCGTGCGGTGTTGGTTTTTTATAGGAACTCGTTTTGAAAATCTTCGTGAGATTTTACTCCACGGAGTCCGTTTCCTATAAGCAAAAGTTTAGTCGATTTACATCTTAAAGCATGATATTTCCGTGTGTGTTTGTGGTAAGGAGTTCGCTACGGAGAGTGGTTTAAAACAACATATCAGGAGGCGCTACTGCCGTGGGCCGCCTGAACAACATTATAATGAGAAAGTCTGCCCAATATGCTCGGTAGAGTTTAAGACCTACCAAGGTGCACGTCAACACATGCGTTTGGCACATCCAGAGGAGTATAACAGGGAACTGGAAGACCAGCATGACAACCCAATTAGGGACGCTAATGCCTGGTCTGATGACGACCTAAACGCTCTCGCACGCGCGGAAGTCCGTTTCACAGGCCGCTTCATCAAAAACATCTACACTCGCTATTCCCGATGCGTACTTGAGGCAATTAAGAGTCGGAGAAGAAAATATGATTATAAAGATCTAATCAACCAAATGTCCAATAACACCCTGGACCCTAAAGCAGACATAGAGGAGGAAGTCGAGGAAGAAGACCGGCCGGTCCTTCCTGATAGTTAATAAAATTCTAATAAGCCCATTACCCTCAACCTCTAAGGGGCACCCTACCCCCTTACGCCGCCGACTTAGATCGGGTAGAACTCTTTACTCCCCCCACGCTGGCGGGTCCAATGCCAGGGTGGTGGTTTCTGAGGCGGGAAGCCCTAAGCGGCATGGGTCCAACTCTGTACCAAGTGTACCCTCTTCGTGTAGTTCGCCAACCGGAAGCGGGAGCGACCGGGAGAAGGACTCGACTTTTAGCGAACCCATTTTAAACAACATCCAGTGCGAAGGACCCAGAGTGACCCAGACAGGTGGACGCCAAAGGAGCCCTCCCCCGACCAAGGTCAAGTGCCAGTTGCTGGAGGGGATGTAACCTTTAACAACAGTGTTTCGGAGGGGTATCGAGCTATCCGAGATTTCCTGGAGGAATACTTCCATTCAAAGAAAGGTTGATCTGACCAAGACCGAGCCCTCTACTCTGCTATTACTTGTAACTCAGTCGCCAATGGGCGCGATATAGTTCTTCTCCGGCTCGAGCGATGGGTAGAAAACCTCATCCATTCCCTCAACCCCAATGTCCAACAGAGGAAGGTTACCGGACCAACCGAGAGAATAAAAGGTAGTGGACGTCGTTCAGATGAGAGAGCCAAAGTTTTCAAAACCGTACAGAGATTGTACAATAAAAACAGAATGGAGCTAGCGGAATGCATCATTGATAACAAGCCGTTAGCTGCCCCAGATAATTTTCCGGATTTTGACGACGTCCGTGCCAAATTCTCCCGGCTCTTTAGTGATATCTCCCCACTCGACAACGAACCGATGGGGGATTTCAAAAACGCAGATATCAAAATCTTCCTCCCAATCACCGAGGCTGAAATCGCGGGAGGCATAGCGAGTATTAAATCCAATCCGTGCGGGCCGGATAGGATCAGGCTTAGCCAACTGAGAGGGGACGTTATGCTGCGTAAGATGGTTCTCCTGTTTAACACCATGCTGCTATTCGGTGTGATCCCAAAGGGGCTAAAAGCTAGCAGGACTATCCTGATTGCAAAAGGAGGCGATCCAAAAGAGGTGGATAACTGGCGTCCGATCACCATTTCCTCAACCCTTCTACGACTCGTCAATAAAATCATGGCCAAAAGGCTTGCCGCCCTCCCGATCCACGAAAACCAAAGAGGTTTCAGACAGGTCAGACCAAGGTCTGCACTCGCCTTCTATATTGAACGTGCTTTTATTTATTTTTTAGTAAATGCCCCTTGTAATTAATCTTGCAATATTTTGTCATTACAGGCTTAGGCCCAGTGCCAGTAAGAAATTAAATCAGAAAGAGTAACAGGCGAAAGAAATACTCCCCCGAAGAGTTGGCCGCAGCTGTGGCAGATGTGAAACGGGAAGAACCAACCTCTACCGTGCTTCCCAGGCATATAAAATACCACTTAACACATTGACAGATCGTGTAAGAGGAAGCAGAGGAAGTAAATTCACCTCGTATGAGCGATCTATTGCTTTTTCACAAGAAGTTGAGAAGAACATAGCTTCCGGGGTACTGGAAATGGAGAAACATGGATTCGGGCTTTCCAGAAAAGAAGTGTTAGATCTAGTCGAGGAATATGTCAAAACCAATGGGATCAAAACTCATTTTAAAAATTCCTGACCAAATAGTGATCGGCTGTTTGCATTCATGAAGCGGAATAATTTGTCTGTAAAAAAAACCCCAGCGTGTTGAAGTCGCTAGAAGGAGGTGAATGGACCGTTTAGTGATTTATAACTATTTTTGATAAAGTAAAGACTACAGTTGAGAGACTTGGTTTGGAAAATAAACCACACTTGATATTTAATTGTGACGAGACAGGTTTTGCGAGGGATCTGCCAAAGACAAAAGTGGTTAGCGGGAGAGGACTTCCTTCTTCAAGGACTATTAGCCCCGCTGGCAGAGAAAACATCTCAATTCTTCTCACAGTAGCCGCTAATGGTGCTAAGGTTCCACCATTAATTATTTTTAAGGGACAGAACATTTGGGATGAATGGCAACCAATAAAAGAAGAAGCATATCCAGGCATCACTTATGCCGCTACAAAAAACGAATGGATGGAATCAACCGTTTTTGAAAGATTCTTTGAAAATCATTCTTCCCATCACTTGGTGATGAAAGACCTGCAGTTCTTATTTGTGATGGTCACAAAACGCATTGACTTTAAAACTGGTAGAGTTAGCAAGAAAGGAGAATGTTACAATCCTTATCTTACCAACTCATTCATCTCATGTACTGCAACCCCTTGACCTCTCCGTAATGAAATCGTTGAAAACTATATGGGACTTTGAACTGGTAAAGTGGCAAAAGCATCATATTGTACAGAAGCTGCCAAAAAAGGAGTTTGTGAAGATTATCAGTTTGTTGCGGAGAAATCTGGATCCGACCATAATTCCGTCAGAGTTTCAGAAATTTATCCTTAAAATATGGGCATATTTTCTGAAAGTTTATTCGATCCGACTTCACTCAGATTGTGGAAGTCCACGAATATACAACCACAAAACGATAATATGTTATCTTCAGGTTCAAATGACACTTCCACATCTGAACATAATGAGCGTTTAGCCCGTGTTTAAGCAGGGAATCCCGGATTCAGATTGCCCAGTTACCCCCTCAACAAGTAGTCCTACGCAAGAACCAACAACATCAGGTAGTTCCACGCCACAGGCAACAACATCAGCTGAAAATATTTCTGCAAAAACCTTCCAGCAATTGCTATTGGAGACCATTCAAAATCACAAACCAAAAGATATTAAAAAGAAAAAGACCAAGGTAGCGAGTGGATCTGAAGTTATTACTTCAGATGAGGTATACAACAGGCTTATTCAGAAAAATTAAGAGAAAGAGGAGCAAGGACGGCAGAAGGAAATAAAAAAGTTAGAGAGCAAAAAAAAATAAAACAGATACCAAATTAACCACATCTAAGGAAACAAAGAGAAGAAAGATTCAGGAAACTGAAAACTCATCAGATAGTGATGGGGATCAGTTCAGTTTTAGAGACTCTGATGATGAATGAGGATTACTATGCATTAGTAGAAACCATGGCTGAGGAACAGGAAGATGACTTCAAAACTGCTGAGTAGTTGGCCGTCGGTGATTGGGTTGTGGTAAAATTCAGGAGCAAAAAATTAACAAAATATTTTGTAGGTGAAGTTATGTAGTTTGCAGAAGGGAACCCTGAAATGAAATATTCACGAAAGTTTTCTACAAGTGATGGTTTCGCAACTTTTAAGAACCCTCCAAAGAATGTTATAAATTCAGTTGACAAGAGTGATATTGTTCATATACAGGGTGCGGCAACATAACTTCCTTTTTTGAAATGCGCGCCATTCAGGCTGTAGAGGTCGTAGCGGGGTGGGAGTAGTCTCATTTGACAGGCGTGGTTCTAAAGTTTTGTTCCCTACCCCGTCATCATCCTCATGCATTGGAACAGTGAGGAGCGTGCGTTTGCCGTCGAGGCCTACTTTTCGAACGATGTTCTGTGATCGCAACCCAGCGTGCCTTCCGAAATAGCTTCACAAGACGAAGAACTGGAGTCCCCCGGCCGATCAGATTACCTGAGAACATTGAGGCAGTGAGAGCCTCAATCTTGCGATCCCCGCGCAAACATGCGTCTGCCCTCGGACTTTCCGATCGTTCAGTGAGGCGAATTCTGCACGATGACCTTGATTATCATCCATACAAGTTGGCGATTGTGCAGGAACTCTCCGAACGCGACTTCAATTCTCGGAGAAACGCACGTGAGGCACTTCTCGAAAACGTTCCTGAGGACGCAATTGTTTTTTTCAGCGATGAAGCCCATTTTCATTTAAGTGGATGCGTCAACAAACACAACATGCGCTACTAGGCTGACACCAATCCCCGACAATTGCATCAAAGGCCTTTGCATTCACCTAAGGTCACAGTGTGGTGTGCAATTTCCTCAGCTGGGATTGTTGGGCCCTGGGGTTTTTGAAGAAAATGAGGTCACAGTGATAGTGGATTCAGATCGGTATGTAAACATGTTGGAGGAATTTTTTTTTTTACGACTTGATCAATTGCACTTAGGGGACATTTGGTTCCAACAGGACGGAGCAACGGCTCACACTTTAATGATATCGATGGCTGTTTTGAGGGAACACTTCCCGGAGCTCCTCATTTCAATAAGGGGCGATTTGGAGTGGCCAGCCCGCTCCCCAGATTTGACCGCTTGCGATTTTTTTTGTGGGGTTTTTTGA
>JABXWE010010980.1:0-24272 GCA_014611495.1 Limonius californicus | reverse complement strand
CTTATCGGCAGATACGTGCAACATTAAAGTTCTCGTTATTGTTTCCATGAAATTCTGTTTTAAAGATATGAACTTTAACACTCTCGTACAAGAAAACTAAGCTCCAAATACCTACTTTTTTTTGAAGATTTGTATTAAGCATTCATAAAGGAAAAATTCTACCTGAAGCTTTTAAGGCATTTAAAGGACACCCTGTATGTGTTTTAAAATTCAGTATATCTTTTATTATTTTGTATTTGTATTTGTTTGTGCATGAATTTTGCAAGCTTCATATATACAGGAGAAGACACAATAAAGGTGAGTCCGATTCTCGTAAGCTGCTGGCCTATCGGCCTTCCACGAGGACCTACAATCAGCTGTGATTTGGAAGGTGGCGCCCACTAATTTTGACCCACTCTGCATACAACTAGGAAGGTTTCCTGTAATAAGCGATTTCCGTGAACTCCCCCTACTCCTCTGAGCTAAGCGGCAGGTCTTTTTCCACCTATCCGGTTGCGGCTCGACGAAAAGCTCGTTTGGCCCGTAGCAGCTTCTTAAAACAAGGAGGCAGTAAAGTAGATAGCTACTACTAGTCTTTAAAAAAAAGCACGCTAAAAAAGTTTTTACTACCGAAAAAAAGGAAAGCTTGTCTCAATATCTTGTCGTTGCATCAAAAATGCATTTCGGTCTTCACAGAAATCAGTTAAGCGTGCTAGCTCATCAGTTTGCAACAGCAAATAATAAACATATTCCTAAATCCTGGGCCATAAACAGAAAGGCCGGAAAACAATGGGATAGAAAATTTATGAAGCGCCATCGTAATTCAAGTTTTAATAAACACAATGTCGGCATGTCTTTTGATAATTATAAGAGGGTTATGAGTGAACACAATTTCGGTGCTACGGACATTTATAACATGGATGAAAGTGCCAACAGCACTGTTCAAAATACATCCAAGATAATTGCTCTAACACATGAAAAACAAGTAGGTAGCTCTACCTCCGGAGAAATGGAAGCAAATGTCATCATGATAGCATGCATTAATGCTTTAGGGAACAGTGTTTCCCCAATGTTTATATTTCCTCGGGTGAATTTCAAACCGTTTATGCTACATGGTGCTCCACAAGGATCAATTGGAGCAGCATGTTTAAGTGGATGGTTCAACTCAATGAAGTTTGTGGTATGGCTACAACATTTTATGGTCCATGTAAAACCAATCCCTGCGCGTAAGAACTTATTACTTTTGGAGAACCATGAAAGCCACATTAGCCTTGCAGCTGTAACATTAGCCAAATATAACGGGATTGTTCTTCTAACGTTGCCTGACCATACGAGTCACAAGATGCAACCCCGAGATAGAACTGTTTTTGGACCTTATAAAACTTACTTAAGAGGAGGCGTAAAGAATGGAATGATCATGTAGAAAGAGCTGACGACAACAGATTAATAAGGATAGCAAGGAACTCTAGGAAAGAGATTACCAGGAAGACCACCAAAAAGATGGGCTGAAAGCTGGTTAACGTCTTCAGCAGACTCGCCATACAAATTTTCAGAAGGGTGAAGAAAAACAGATTGTAAACCTATAATGAAAGAAGAAGAAGATAAAACTTACTATAATATAGCATGTGAGGAATGGTTATTAGAACACCCCGCCGAACTAATTACAATTTATGACGTTGCCGCACTAGCAGGAAAGGTCTACGTACTAGCCTTCACACCGAAAAATATCTAGTCTGGTTTTAGGTTGAGTCGAATTTGGCCAGTCAAGGAAAATATATTTGGAGATGACGAATTTCTTTACTCAGTCACTCCCGATATGGAAGAACCTACTTCTGAATAATACAACGCTTCCAACCACACCCACGGAAATTGCAGAAACAATGAGGCTGGACCCAGTGGTTTGATGGAATGTTCTGAAAGTTGTGGCTCAGTTTTTATATCTCCTTAAGAAATTCGCTTCACCCAAAGGCACCGAAAAACAACCTATCGACGCAAAACATCTAAAAGCAGGATCCTGACTGATACGCCTAAAAACAGGAAATTGAATAACTTCATTATGAAAAATTAAGAAAGGAAGAAGTTAAAAAGTGTAAAGATACAGTACGCAGAAAAACTGTATCGGTAAAAAGGAAAATTGTAGATGAAAATTCCTCTGAACACGATGACGGACCAGTTCCAGATTCTGATAGATCTGAATATTCTGAGGAGTTCATTGACCGCCCAGAAGAAGACTTCAACAGTTCATTTAAAGAGGATGATTATGTACTAACAAAATTTGCTAGAAAGAAAGAAATTTCATTTTTACATAGCTCAAATTATAAACCTTGAAGGAGAACACTTACAAGCATAATTTCTAAAACGGTTCGAGTCCACTAATAAGTTTATTAAAGATGAAGTATTATTTGATATTTACAAAAGTGATATTCTCTTTAGTCTTCCCGAACCAGGAACAGATGGTTTGTCAAACAGGCAGAGGCACATGGTACGATTTGGTATTTACTTTTCATCTTATGACGTTGAATAGGTCATATTACTGTTTAAGTTTTCAATGTTGTAACTCATAAGTTTTTAATTTTAGTGTTACTATGTTTAAGGTGCCAATATCTGACTTACATCTATTATTCTTTGTTTAGTTTATGATTGTCAATATTAAAAGCTACTTATTGAATAGGGAATTTTATGCAGCCAAAAACATCAAACTTTTGGTTTAAAAATGAAAATGCACTTCATAAATCTTCAAAATTAAATATATTTCGACTTTACATTAGTCTTCATCAGTAATAAAATAATTAACTAAAATCTATTCCTTTACAATTGCAAAACCGGTGTTTTTTAAATCTCTTATGAGTTCTTCAGGCATCTTGAATGTGGTTTAACTTCTTTTTTTCAACTCCCCTGCTGTTGAAAATAAGTTTTATTCTTCTATCATTGGAAATACGGCTGGCAGTTTATAATTATTTATTGAATAGGGAATTTTATGCAGCCAAAAACATCAAACTTTTGGTTTAAAAATGAAAATGCACTTCATAAATCTTACAAATTAAATATATATATATATAAATAATTTTATTACTGATGAAGACTAATGTAAAGTCGAAATATATTTCATTTTGAAGATTTATGAAGTGCATTTTCATTTTTAAACCAAAAGTTTGATGTTTTTGGCTGTATAAAATTCCCTATTCAATAAATAATTATAAACTGCCAGCCGTATTTCCAATGATAGAAGATTAAAAGCTACATATGTGTAGCATTCTCCTTTGCTGTTGGTTTATACAATTTTATGTCACAGATCACTTCTACTACCATTACCGGTATCATCATGCAATATTGTATTAAGATTGTTATTTATGCTGTGTTATATGGGGTAATTTGGTACTGAACTCGGGAGGGTTTATTTTGAATATATGTTACATAATTACCGATGCCTATTTGTGTGTTTTAGTCTTATTAAAAGAACAGTCTGGACCCAACGAGAATTTGGTGCTCTGTCTCGTTGGAATTTTGTTATCTGCCTAGTAGTAGCGTGGACTTGGCGCCACGCACATCCCTCTTGGAGGACCCACGACGTTTTCCACTGGTCAGCTAGCCGCTGCTACACCTTGGAACGTCCAGGCTGACATATAGTGTTCGGCGATTTTAAACCGTAACAAATTTCATGAAGTATCTTCTCCGTCTTCCCTTTATCCCTCATCATTCAATACTCTGCCTTGTTCATCTTTAATATTCCTAATTAGCACTTTCTTTTTTTGTACCGTCTGTTTAATTAATTGAATTTGGCATTCAGCCAAAACAGGACATGTCCTCAGAGGTTGCTTTCTCAGAAATCGAAAGAAACATTTCAGATAAAAATTACTTGCTTTATTATTATAAATTTTAATTCTTGATGTTCTTTCCAGTTGTCCCAGTTATCTCAAAACTGCTTTACTAATATTGTAACCACATTTAATTTTTTTCGTTTGAAAATTTGTGAACTAATGGCATTTCTTGAAGTGCGATAGAGTCATCTGCTCTATTTTTTTAATAATGACTTAAATAGCATTAAATCGTCTTCAAATTTGTAATAGGGCGTACCTCTATACTTGACAATAATTTTATTGTTTGCTGCGAACTTTTTGATTATTATCCTCTTCATTTCTTGAATTCCATTAATTTTGTTGTAAACCGTTTCCAAATTCTACACATTGTACATTTTCCAGTCTATTCCTAATAATTTCACCTAGTCCACTTTAGATTAAATCGTGTTATATAATTATTTTTCCAAATTAATATTTTGCTTATTTAGAAGCACTTCAGCCCTACCAAACACTCTATCAGCTGGCAGAAAACTATGTCCGCGGACTGGGAATACAACAGAAATAGATTGTACTGAATTTGGTGATTGGTGCTTAAGCCAAAAAGCAAGGGTGTGAATGACGTGGGCCTTCTTATTTTGCCCTGCACGCCCATCGCAAACAAGTCAGACTGTATGAATGTCTGTGTAGCTCTGGCTTCGCAGATGATGAATGACGGCCGATGAGATTTGCTCTGATCCTCTGCCAGCTTCAACCTCTGTCCATGTGTAAAATGTAGGTGTTCTGGAATCCATTGTAACACAGCAGAAAGTGTAAAAGCTGAGTTGTCGCAGATAAAATGCATTCTGTATGGTAGATTTGGGTAAAGGGTGCACTTGCTGCAGATCAAAACAGAATGTAATAGAATTTGGAGGATCTACTCTGGTTATTTGATTAAAAGCTTTGGCCCTTTTCTTATGGATCTTTAATCAAACAGTTAATTTCTGTTTTTCGGCAGGAAGCTTTTCCCTTTGTATAAGATTTTTTAACTGCAAACAAGTTCCACAAACGTCCATTGCTGCTGATGAAAACCCAATATTAAAGTCGTTGGCAAAAATTCGCTGGAACACTGAAGGGATAACTTTGAATTCTTTCTCTGCAGACGCATTAAACATTTGCCTTAATTTTAAAATATTTAAATTGCAAGGTAGATATACTCTCTTGGACTTCAATCTATTGTAATGGCTTTCCACAGCTTTCAACTTGTTTATAAAATCCACTACTTTCCTTTTCTTCTCTACACACTTCCAAGAAATATGGTCACCTCCCCTTTTTTCTATGGGTACATCACTATTCTGCAGCACTTTCGCTACTACATTCACTCGATTTTTAGATATTCCCAATACAACCAATAAAAGTTTTTTGCAAACTGGAATCACTCTTGTACCTCTACTATTGTTGCCCAAACGAAGATGATATGCAACATAAATGCTCCGCTTCGTTCCTTTGCCTTGTGCAGTAGTAAACCTGGATCTTTGTCGTTTTGGTGTACATACTGCCAGAAAGTGACACAGTTGTTGGTATTGAACAATTTTATTGGGAACCTCGTAAAACTTCCCCCGTATGCTTTGAATATCAGGTGGTTTTATAAGGTTGCAATTTAATGTCTCATTATGGTGATTACATGGTCTTTTAAATTCAAGGTTTTTATTCTCATATCTAAAAAAGAATCACAATCGCAACAATACTCAATAACTCAATAATAACACTAACCTTTTTTTGTTTGCTAATGACACATTTACGAATGGTGGTTTGCTTCTTTCGTGATCCTGAATTTATATCAACAATAGCGGTTTCCATCAAGGTGGACATGTCCAATTTTGCTCAAAATTAAAGCTTCGTGTGCAATTCATAATGGGACATGTCTCGTTTTGAACGATTTTAGAATGTAGTTTCAAATGCAATGCACATGACTGCTTTTGCTTAAATTGGAGCTCTTTGGGCACGATTTACTATAGGATATGATATGTTTAGCTTGATTCTCAGTTGAAAAACGGATGCGGCTTGAAATTCTAGAGGGAAAACATGTGTTACTCGATTTTCGACAAAAATGGACATGTCTTGTTTTGGCTGAATGCTCCTCAACTGTAGTGTAAATTTTAACCTCAATCTTATGTCGTTTGGTCAATTGACGATTGCTCGCTGGAAGCGATGTTCGCCGGGACAGTTGTTGGCCATCCGTTTGCTGGATAAGACTTGCTTGCCTGTTGGTTGCTTGACAACTATTTTCACGCCAAGTCAATTGCTCACGAAAAATATGCTTGTTATGTAATTTATTCTTAAAATAAAATACTGCCTCTAGGTATTTAGTACGCTGTTGGTAATTCTCAAAGTATTTTAATTTATAAAAGAAATGGTGATAGGTAAAATAGGGTTCTTGTCGTTTTTTATTTGAATTTGTATACGCTAATATGTATTCTTTTATTCCTAAAAAATGAACTAGAAGTGTAGCTGATTATTATGTTGTATATATTTATTAATTTTCTGACATTTAATAATATAAACCACGCACTTTTTATAGGGTATGTTTATTGAACTTGATGAATTTTTAAAAAACCTCTAGATTTGAAAATAGGACCAACCATTTCTACGATATCCACAATTACAAACTCGCATATGCATAAAGAGGCATTTGCTTAAAACAACTTTTTTTGGTTCTTGGTGTCTAAATAAATATAGCACTAAAATTTCGAAAATTGCTCTTTAAAAAATTAATACTCTCCCTATACCTGGCGTTTGAATCGGAGTAAAACTATAAACCAATTAGTGTGCAAAATTATTTTGCCAAAGAACGTGACCGACATAAGAAAACTTGTGTATCTAGATTGATGCAGTTAGACTTGGTACTGCGAGCAAGTTGACTGTCGAGGAAACGGATGGCGAGCAACTCTCTCAGCGAGCAAACCTCTATTTTTTAAATTTGGTTAATACTGAATAATCCACAACGTGAATACAGTGTGTGGTGGTAGCTTACTTGGCAGTGCGCTCGCTTTCTGAGTAAAACGTCGATTCTGGCTTAATTGGGTTCGAAATCTGAGCAGTGCTATGTATATTTATAAAAATCTTGTCTGCAACCCACCGTACACAATTTCCCAATCCGGCTTGCAGCCGTGGAATCTCAGTGGTAAAAAGTTCTCTGGAATTTTTGTCGCTCGAATGACCTTGAACTGTAGATCCCCAGTGTTTCTACATTAACCCCGAGGGGAAACACGTGGCGGATAAGAAGTCGATGTCCTGCGGAGGGACAAAAAGGCTGTCAGTGATGATGCTGATTATGAATCGACAACCTCCCAGCTTTCAAATTTTTCAAAAACTTCCAAAATTCCCCAAAAATAATGTAATTTTGAAAACCTCATTTTAAAAAAAATTTGTATACCATAATTAATAATATGAGTGAATTTTTATGTGCATTAGGATGTGCAGGTTTTTAATATTTTCCAAATAACATGCCGATGCCAATATTAATGCTGTAAATAAAATGATGAAGCAATTACGTCAGGGCTCGGTAAACTACAAATTAGCTTATCCGAAGAAGAAGATGATACTAACAAACATTTTCTGGTTCTGGATCTGGTTCTGGTTCGAAATGGATAGGTATATTGATTTGTCAAACATATTCCATGCAAAGAATTTAATTTCTAAGCAAGAATTATTATATATTCTTTGAGGCTTTCGCGGTTTCTCGAACTGTCAATATTACAATTTACTTTCGGCTTAGACCGCGTCGTCATTTGGGAACTACACCCAGCTTATCAGGTAAGGACCGACCTGTAGCTTGTCTGACTGTACAAGCATTTGCTCTAGAAGTTTGAGCCATATTTGTTCGTAGGCCCTGCCTGCCTAAACAGGGCCGTGTGCTTATATTAATCAAACCTTGGGGCGGACAAGGATTTGATCTTGATGTATTTTGTTTGCCAGGACAATAATACTTAATCGGCTTATGCCTGTTAGCTGTTTGTGAACCCATACACACTAACGTTTCGCAAGACATTGCAGTTTGCATCTTCAGAGTGAATATAACACTAAACTCAAATCCGGGAAGCGGAGGTATTTAAACCTCTTTGAGCCAGTCGGGCAGAACGACGGAGTTCTGGTTGGCTGTCACCGTTGGGCAAAGACGGATCCGGTGGAGCGTGATCGTGTGATCGATGATGCGTAGGAGTCCTTAGAGGATAAACTACTGGAGTCCAAGCTTTACTGAGTCTAAAACCATCTTCCCTGTTTATGTTGTTAGGTTGTGTTTCAATTTCAATTGCTTCACGTATGATACGAGGGAAGTAATGAGGCACTTTGGCGAGTACCCGAACATTGTCAAAGTCCATCTTATGTCCAGTTAAACCAGTATGTTCAGCCACCGCAGATTTTGTGATGCGTTTATGTTTGCAATCACCTTTGTGCTCTCGCAATCTTAACTCAATGGAACGACCAGTTTGTCCGATATAGTTTGAGCCACAGGAGCAAGGGATATTGTAGATCCCGGCTGATTTTAAATTTGATATATGATCTTTTACGGATCTGAAACCGTTTCCCAAAGTTTCATTAGTCCTAAAGACTGTCTTTATGCTGTACCTTCTAAGAACATGCCCAATCTTATCAGTAGTGCCTTTACTGTAAGGTAGAAAAGCTAAGTCTTCCGGAGGTGCCAGCCCAAGGCTAAGGAGGAACTGGCACCTCCGGAAGGCTTAGATTTTCTACCTTACAGTAAAGGCACTACTGATAAGATTGGGCATGTTCTTAGAAGGTACAGCATAAAGACAGTCTTTAGGACTAATGAAACTTTGGGAAACGGCTTCAGATCCGTAAAAGATCATATATCAAATTTAAAATCAGCCGGGATCTACAATATCCCTTGCTCCTGTGGCTCAAACTATATCGGACAAACTGGTCGTTCCATTGAGTTAAGATTGCGAGAGCACAAAGGTGATTGCAAACATAAACGCATCACAAAATCTGCGGTGGCTGAACATACTGGTTTAACTGGACATAAGATGGACTTTGACAATGCTCGGGTACTCGCCAGAGTGCCTCATTACTTCCCTCGTATCATACGTGAAGCAATTGAAATTGAAAAACAACCTAACAACATAAACAGGGAGGATGGTTTCAGACTCAGTAAAGCTTGGACTCCAGTAGTTTATCCTCTAAGGACTCCTACGCATCATTGATCACACGATCACGCTCCACCGGATCCGTCCTTGCCCTACGGTGACAGCCAACCAGAACTCCGTCGTTCTGCCCAACTGGCTCAAAGAGGTTTAAATACCTCCGCTTCCCGGATTTGAGTTCAGTGTTATATTTACTCTGAAGATGCAAGCTACAATGTCTTGCGAAACGTTAGTTTGTATGGGTTCACAAACAGCTAACAGGAATAAGCCGATTAAGTATTATTGTCCTGGCAAACAAAATACATCAAGATCAAATCCTTGTCCGCCCCAAGGTTTGATTAATATAAGCACACGGCCCTGTTTAGGCAGGCAGGGCCTACGAACAAATATGGCACAAACTTCTAGAGCAAATGCTTGTAAAGGCAGACAAGCTACAGGTCGGTCCTTACCTGAAAATTCTGGGTGTAGTTCCCAGATGAAGACGCGGTCTAAGCCGAAAGTAAATTGTAATATTGACAGTTCGAGAAACCGCGAAAGCCTCAAAGAATATATTTTACACTGTCACATTTTGAATTTTGTACTAACCGCATATTTAACTGAAAACGTATAAAAAAAGAGTATTCATATTGTGACATTCGGCCGCTTTATTTAACGCAGCCTGTTTGCGCGACGTTATTTATTTATCTGCAAACAACGCAGCATTAACCCGAGCACACTGTTAAGTGCGGGGGGAAAAGACGGAAGTCAGGTTCCAGCTCTCGACCTGAGTATTACATAGATTTAAAATTACCCTCGGACGTCCGAATCAGAGTCATTTACCAATAGGTAATTACTTTTCCTTTGTGCGGTGCCATTTACGCTACGCCCGAAAAAGAGGAATATTCGGTTTCCCAAAAATTCCGAAAATATAATTTAAAGTACCAATTTGGGAAATTTCGTCATATGACGCAATATTGAAAAATCTCCCGAAAGCAAGGGGTTTCCAGAGAAGCAACTATAAAAACTGCACCACTGCACTCAGAGACTGACTCAAGTTTTACACCCCCCTCAGGGGCCAATTTTCCATCGAAAAGGGTAAATTTTCAAAACCCTTGTTAGCCACGCTCCAGCTCTTCTACTTAGTTCACCGGCCCCCCTCATACGACGCCGTTTATTGTGCAATCCGGTGATCTCAGTTTATAATTTTGTATGTTTTATACGAATAACTTTACCGAATTAAAAAACTACTGCGTGTACAAGGCCTTTTTGCAGTATCTTTTTTCAGGTATTATTAACTTAGATTTAATTGTTTTGGGGTTCACTTGTGCGTGGCCCCTTGTTTAATATTAAGATTGTTTGTTTCAAACTGTGTCTGATTACTGTAACTGCAGCTGCGAGTGACTATTGCACCAATTTGTTTACGGGGCTAGTAAATACACATTTTTTTATTAGGCACAATTGCGTGAAAAAGTAAGTTCCATCATGCACAACCTTCGGATTGGCCGTTCATATATATTCCCGTTGGCGCCCTCACTTATTACGATTTTATCTCGAATTTGATCAGATTGAAGCGCAGTATATTTTACAAAAGGAACCCCCCCCTCACCCCTTAGCTACGCTAGGGCATACCATCGTTTATGTGTCACAATTCCGTTTAAGCCCGTGGCAATATCGAGGAAACCTTAATGATAATTTTATAGTTCATAGTTTGGTGTAATAATTGCACATGAAAAATATAAAACTGTGTTTCACATTTACCCCAAATTTTACATGTTTCACGTTTGCCCCTGTTGACCCTATAAGTCGTATATTCTTTTTCATTCAACAAATATAAGTTACAATTTTCAGTGGTTATTTACTGCCGTTATTAATCAAATTTTTTAGTTTTTAGCAAATTGCAGGTGCTGCACTAACTTGCAAAATTTACTAGTGTGAAATGGGTACGTTCAGCATTCCGATTTGGAGTAATTTCTTTATGTACTTCAGATGAGAATCCCGAACGCACCGAATGGCAAACTTTTAAGTGATTATGACATGTTTATTTAAATTCTATAGCGTGCGAAATTCAGTAATTTTATTTACCATGGCCAATCCGCATTTTTTATTTGAACATATGTTATAATTGACAAGTTCACAAATACTTTTACTAGTAATATTAAAACGGCAAGAAACCTCCAAGAGTGGAAAAATTTGGAGAAGGCCTATGTTCAATATTGGACTTCCTAAAGAGGCTCAAGAGAGAGAGAGAGGGAGAGGAAAAATATTAAATAAAAATGTATTATAAAGTATTAATTTAATTAACCTAGAAATATATTGTACAGCATAATTTCAAAATAATTTGCGGTCTTTTTGGTTTTCATTTTAATACAATTTGTTTATTTTAAACAAAGTACTATTTTTACGTCATTTACATATTCGCAATTCAAGGTGTAACATCAAATAAATTATCCTTGTAAAATGTTGTTTTAACGAATTTAGTGCTATATTGTTAATACAATAATTACAAGATAATGTGCTCACTTCTTGAAGTTTTGAGTTTAACACCATAGGTATATTAAATTGGTATTCATACTATTTCCAGACTTAACATGTTGCAGGGATATTTTTACAAGTAAAATTAAATAACTTATCAATATAAAATAATGTTCTAATCAACTTGGTGCCATATAATATTTTCACATTATTTCGAAATCTATTATTATTTTATTGTTAGCTGTTAAAATTACTTGCATTTCAGTGTTTTAATTTGAAAACAATTTGCTAAATCTGTGATTACACCATTTATAAAATTAACATGTCTGTACAGGGTTATTCAGAAGTGATGATCAACCTAGATGTATCTGTAATGCAACGAAGCATACTTTCACTGAAATCGGCGTAATCCTTATTTTATTTTAAAAAATTGCTTACCAAGAATAGTTTATTTTAATGTGATCAGTTCCTATAAGAGGTTTAAATCATCTTAATCATTATCTGACACTAATTCATAAATTAAAGAAGTGTATTAAGTATCATGAATAACAACTGACTGGTCGGTATACATTACAATTTCACAATTTAAGAAATAACCTTTTAGTGAAATAGTAATTGAAAAGTTAATCTACAAGACCACTGCCTAAATTATATAAAATTTTTATTGCGACGATCTCTAGGTTATTCCGCATTAACTTTAGTGATTAACAGCTTTTTAAATAACGGAGCAAAATCAATATTTTTTGCAAATAAAAAACCGATAACCATATAGGACATAATTGCCATATGCCATATACATATATGGTTTCCTAGTAGAAGTCAAATATAAAAATGTTGTACATTGCACATACGTGCATGGTTGTTGAGTATTTTTGCATACATCAGAGTTTCTGTAAAAATTTGCTGTACTCTCATTTTTTAATAGAGTGTTAAAGGCTTTTAATCTAATATAGAACAATACTAAAAGAAGTTAACCGCTCTTCAATATTACGTTCACTTCCAGCCCGCATCTAGGTGAGTGTTCGACAAATAAAGCTAAATAAATAAGAAAATGGAAAACTTTTGTGGTATTTACTCACATTTTAACACACGCTGAATCTTTTCAAGTCTTCTTTTGAGTTCCATTTTCACCACAACATATATTAAGTTTATGTAATATTATATTTCAGTTAATAAATAACCGACGAAGAAGAGTTCAAAAGTTTATAAAAGTCCCTAGAACAGTTCAAGAAGACGCACACAAATGTTTAGAACTTCCTATTTCAATTATAAGCAAGATAAAATCGTGAGAATATTTCCTTATCGCGGTGCAGTTACGGGCCTGCGGACTGCAAAATGCCGGCCGTGCCTTTGCTACTTGTGGGGGTGTCGAATCAACACTGTGCCGCCAACATCACGTATTCGACAAGCTCAAAGCAGTGCGCAAAATCACTAAAAACTTTATAGCAAATAGAAGTTTACGCAACCCATTGTGATTTGTAATTACCGGGACTCGATACGAAAACTTATTAAAATCCAATTTTAAATTATGACTTCACAGCAGAAACAACGCCCGCAATCGTAATTTTTTGGTGGCAGGCCGTTTCCTGTCGGTCATTTCCTTACCTCGTGTTAATTTTAATTAAGATGATCGAACTATGCCGATTCTGTCACCGGACCTAATAAATAATAGCTAGTAGAAAGGGAAGAAAGTGCCTACTAATACGGTCTCGTAATTGTTCGTTTTTGTTTATAACAGTTGGTCTAAAAAAATAATGTAGAATTGAAGAAAGTCTGAAACGTAAATAGCAAACCAAAGTTATAAATAGTTAACAAGCAACCATTTCTGCTTTGTTTTTATGTTAACCCTGAAGCTAAGCTAAACGATTTGAAATTTCGTTATTAGAGTTGAGAATATATATGTACACTCAGATATTTACAGCATGTGTCCAAGATACACAACTTTTTTAACTGAGTTCATTCTTAATATATTTTAATCCATTTTACTTTACTTCAGTAATTCTCAACCTGTGCGGCGCTCTAATCTAAAAGGGAGTTGCAAAGAAAGGGAAGAAACTGGAAATCAAAGGAAAAGCTAATTTATTGATACGATAGCGTTTAATGGAACTATTTATTGACCCAAAAACAATATAAAAACAGAAACATAAAATACCCTGAAAATAAAATAATAAAATATATAAAACCCACTGTACTGAATAACCTAAACTACTCAAAAATGAAGAGGGATATTGCAGTGTAAGACACTTACAGGCAACAACAATTGCATTTATAATAAAAAACTAACAAAATGTAACGTCTTTTTAGTAATAAACATGAAAATTACAACAAAGGTACGTTTAAAGAAGAAATTTAACAATATTATAATGAAAATCGTTATTGTCTCCTTTCGCGTAACTTAAATTTATTAAATTCTAGTACCGCGTGGCATCTCCTTTGACTAGGGTGCGGATTTATATGCGCTAAAAAGTTCTTATATATGCATTTTTTATGCGCTTAAAATCTGCTATAATATGCTATAATATATGTGAATATATATAAAATATGCGCTAAAAACTAAAAATATGCGGTAAAAATTTAAAATATATGACAAATACTGAGCATACCAAACACGATGTAGAAACTTTTAAATATCGCTAGTAAGTGTTCATTTTTGTAATTTTTTTACATAGAAACCTTGATCTAAGAGTTACATACATATTAAAAAATAATTGCAAATATGAATTAATCATTATACCATAAAATAATAATAAAAAATATTATGATTTGTTTTTCCGCGTTACAGTAAAGAAACATCATTTTATCTAAGTTTTCCATTGTAAAATGGTGTCTCTCAGAAGTTAAATTTTTTTGTACGCGGAAAACGGGCGTTCAGCATCACATGAAGTTATAGGAGCATACTTCATGCAACCTAAATTTGACGGGTTTGACTCTATAAAATCTTACTTATTCTATAGAATGTGTTGTAGCCTAGGTTTCTTTTCAGATTAGCGTCTAGCTTGGAAATAGCGGTTTTCCCGATGGTTCCCGGAACCGCTTACAAGCTATCGATAACTGTATGTATGGTTTCAATAGACTTGGTTAGAGATACCTGCGTACTTTCCAAATCTTTTATTGAAGTTAGCAAAATTGAAAAATGTGTTTTAATAATAGCTAATTGTTGAACGATCTTGTTATCTGCTACACATGTCCTACACTCCAAAACGGCTTTAGAACCATCAACCATTTCTTGAAATACTTCTTTTACTTTATTGAAAATTTCACAATAAAGTATTACAGCTTCAATCCAAGTTCTCCATCTAGTAATTATGGGTTGTGGTGGTAATGGCAATTCAGGAGCGACTTCTCTTAGCTTTTCCCGCTATTAATTGGTTTGCTGACCAGGGGATATTATATGCGAACCAGTTCTGCTATACAGGTCATATGAATCAAATCGGGGTAAAATATTTTCAAAGCCTCTGACCCTAGAAGTTTTACATGTTCTAACTTTACAGGTTGCTTTGCGTATACATATGTTAAACCTTCTTTAAACCTTTGTTGTAAAACCATTCTAAGAATAAAAATAAGAAAATAAAAGTTGCATTTTACACTCACTAGTAGCGAGTTGCTACGCATTTTTGCCATTTAAAAATTCCAGGAATTTTAAACCATATGTTTTAAAATTTAAGAAAAAGTGAGGAATATGTACAAAATATGCTGCTATATCACGAAATATGTAAAATATGCGAATATGCGGCAAACATCCTAAATATGCAGTTATATGCGAAATGAAACTTTGTAAAGTAGTTCATTTTATGCTAAAACGTAAAAATCCTAAATTTTGATGTTCTATGTAACAGCAAAAAGAATATGTGAATACATTTAAATCCGGACCCTGGCAATAACTGCTCTACACCTTGCTGGCATACTCTCAATGTAATTATCAATATGCTCGTGTGGAATTTGATGCCAAAGTACTGGCAATACATCCCTCAGCTGTTGCAGAGTAGTAGGTCTCGAAATAGCGGAGAAAGAGCAATATGGATTATTTCCTCATCTCTAAGTATCTCTAAAACAACCCGAGTACGATACGTCCCTGCATTGGCGTCAAGAATCACAAAATATTCCCGTCCAATAGCGTTGCGACGGTTCAGAAAATGGTCCCTAATGATCTCTTGGGCATAACGTTGGCCCGTGAGAGTACCATTAAAGATGTGGAGGTCAGTATGCCACCCTAAAGATATTCCAGCCCATACTAAGACCACCACCACCAAAGGTAATGACTGGTCGGGTATACTGAGGTAACGTACGATGTCCGGCACTACGATATACTCTTTGACGCCGACTATCATGCTGCGACAATATCTGGACTCGTCCGGTATATCATCCCACGGTGTCGCTTCTTGAAGCCTACGTCTTGACCATTCTACACGGTGTCTTCGTTGAACCACAGTTCTTGCAGAACATCTCAGGGGGCGGTATGAGGTAAGTACTAGCTCAAACAATCGATTTCTCTTTCTTTGGTCGGATACTCAATTTCCAGTGGCATTCTAAAGCACTTGTTGTAGATGCCGAGCAATTGAGAAGGGGTGTATTCTTGCATTAATTACCAGAAGTCGATCCTCACGAAGTGTCGTGATGCGAAAAGTTCCACTTCCAGGCTCTCTTGCAGTCGTACCTGTTTCTCTAAGGCGCGAAAGGGCACGTTTAATTATGCTCTACGTGGTTCCTAACACATCAGCAGCAATGTCAACCTGGCGATCTCCTCTTTGGTGCATAACAATGGTTAAATTTCGTTGTTCTATTGTTAAATGGTTTCTCTGCATTCTTATTTATTATTAAGAACACAAATGTAACACACGTATAAAATAACAATGAACAAAAAACATTGCCGATTGCTCTAATTATCAATAATATACAACCATTAGCCGCCAAACACATATGCTAGTTAACACATTTAGAACAGCTTGTTTTGTAGCGATAGCTGCTTATCTATTTAAGATTAGTTAAAATAAGTCTTATCACACCTTTTATGCAGTTATTGTAGCAAGTAGTTTAGTATGCTAAGTTAAATTTATAATATTCATTTATCGCAAGACACAACATAGACATTGCATGAGTAACGGAAACGCATCTGGTCGATAACGAAAAATTTACAATCCCATACATGATATTCAGAAAAGACAGAGAATCCGCAGTTGGATGGGGCGGAGCAGCGATTATAGCTAAACGAAATCTTCTTATAACATCAGTAGATATAATTAATATTCATAAAATAGAAGCTACTGCAGTAAAAATTAGCAAGAAAAATAATAGCACACTAAAACTTGTTTGCGGATACAAATCACCTAACAGATAACTTATCCGTGATGAACTAGAAACATCTTCGACAACCCAGATCCAACGCTATTACTGGGAGATCTAAATTGTAAACATACCAACTGGGGCTGCAGAAAAGCAAACCCTAACGGTATCAAACTTAACGAGTTTGCCTCTCAACTCGCATTGCACATTTCGGCACCAACAGACGTTCCATACAGAGCTGACCACATGCCCGATATATTAGATATCACTCTTCATAAAAACCTAACTATTCCAATTACCCAAACAGTATTAACAGAGCTGGATTCAGATCACTTACCGGTAATTGTGACCCTTATCAATGCCGCCCAGAATTACCCTAAAATTCCAAAGTTAATAAATGGACCAATAAATTGGAAGCTATTCAAAGAATCAATGAACAATTTTTTGTCCTGTCCAACAAATCTTACCTCACATATGGATATTAATAATGAAACACAGAGTACGAAAATTATGGCAAAGAACTCGTGATCTAATAACTAAAGTACGACTAAACCAATTAATAAGGGAGATCAAAGATAAATTGGACAAACACAGATTTGAATCATATAATAAATATACTTATAGAAAATTTAAACCACGATGATCCCAACATGTGGAGGGCAACCAGGAAGATTCTAAATAAACCCCTAATAATCCCTACCCTTCGACTGAATGATTAAATATTTTCAGAGGATAAAGACAAAAGCGAAGTGTTCGCCAATCATCTAGAAGAAGTTTTCAGTACTACCATAGAACATAACAACATAGAGCATGTCCACAGGTTGCAACAGAAGTCAATAACAACACCGACAACAATACAATTCTCACAGAACCAACTTCACCTACAGAAATTAAACAGTATATAAAAAAAAATCAAAATCAGCAAAGCTCAAGGAAATGATATGGTACCAAATATCGTACTGAAAAACCTTCCGGCTAAATCAATATCCTTTCTAACGGGAATATTTAATGCATGGTTAAGGGCGGGGTACTTTCCAGATGCCTGGAGACAATCTCTAATTCTAATGTTCCCCAAACCCGGGAAAATACACATCCGACTGCATACCGATCGATAAGCCTACTATCCACTCTTTCCAAACTGCTGGAACGAATCATTCACCATCGTCTAATCAAATATCTAGATGACAAGAGTTTAAAAGCGCTCATTCTACCAACCACCAAATACTAAGACTAACTGAAACAATTGAAAGGGGGTTCGAAAACAAGATGCATACCCTCATCACATTTGTCGATGTAGCGCAAGCTTTTGTACGACTCTGGACCAATGGACTACACTACAAAATGATAAAAATTAGAATCCCTCCATACCTATACCAAACTATACAATCAATTTTATCCAACAGAACATTCCAAGTGAGAATAGTTTCATTCACCTCAACAATCAAACAAGCAAACGCCGGCGTTCCACAGGGATCAATATTTGGTCCAATCCTCTTTAATGTATTTATGTCCGACGTCCCAACCATACCCAACGTACACCTAGCCATGTACGCCGATGATACGGTCATCATTACTACAAGAAGGGGTAGACCGACTGAAAAACTGGTTTAAAAAGTGGTGCATAAAAATAAACGCGAATAAATGCGTATCCAACATTTTCACTCTTCGCAGGCCTGAAGATCCAGCAAGAATAAGGATTAGTCACATACCAACTGAATGGAATCCAAAAGACAGAGCCATCCGATACCTTGGAATTTATTTGGATCGTAAATTAAACTGGAGTTACCACATTAATCAAAAGTTGTCACAATCCTATGCGAGACTGGGAATGTTATACACCATTCTCAACAAAAAGTCCACACTTAAAATAAAATGTGGAATATTAATTTATACAGCCATAATTAGACCGATATTCACCTACGGTTGCAGCATCTGGAGTGCAACATACAAAACAAACATTAACAAGCTGCAAGTTTTACAAAATAAAGTGCTGCGCACCATAACCAATGCAGAATGGTTCGTCAGAAACTCCCAGTTGCACACAGAAATGGGCATCCCCACCATACAAGAATTTATTACCAAAAGTTCAAAAAAGTTCTACGATCACCTTGACAACTGCAGTGGCGCGGTATTTTATCAATTAGGTACAAGAGCAATACATACCAGGTTAAAAAAAAACTACCCAGGGATCTCTTATCCAGCGATAGTGAATAACGGAAGCCAACCCTAGTGCATAGGTTAAAATATTAGTGTACTTGGTGCTCCTTAATCATACGTACAAATACAAACTAGTGCTAAAATAAACACTAGTGACGGAGGCCTACTGGCCCTCATTAGTGCGGTATACTGTGACAAACTTCATTTAACACTACCATGAATAGCAATAACTGCTGATCTGGTCAAAAGAATGGTTTAAAAAAAGTTTATAATAATCCGCCTCTTAGTTAAGACGCTTTACTGTAACTACGTCTTTATGCTTTTTAATAAATAATAAAGTTTTTAAAAAGCTATTTCTTGGAGAAGAAACGTAAACTGGCGCAGTCGGTAGGATACTGGGATAAAGAGCATTACAACATTTCTTGCTCCTTTTGTGTGTTTCATTTAAACTAGTATTCTAAAAAATTGTACCAACAAAAACGTTCCTGAAGCATTCCAAACATTGAATAACTTCTACAAACAAATCCTCAAGAATCAACTCAGCCGAACCCTAGGACTCATATCGCCACAGATGAAGCATCGCTGGTTCCTGATTTTCCAGTTTATTGGAAACAACTTGGTCTATTGAAGACTACCTGATCGTCGGGATCAACTAATTTCTAAAACATCTACTTTCCATCTAAGAATGAAGTAAGATACACTTGCTTTACTAAACTTTATTATTTATTAAAAAGCATAAAGACGGAGTTACAATAAAGCGTCTTAACTAAGAGGCGGATTATTATAAATTAAACTTAGCATACTAAACTAATTCCTACAATAACTGCATAAAAGGTGTGATCAGACTTATTCTAACTAATCTTAAATAGATAAGCAGCTATCGGCGCAGAGCAAGCTGTTTTAAATGTGTTAACTTTTCCATCCTTATAATGAATATTATACATTTTTAATTATAATATTCATATTACAATAATTACTTATTACAAATATAACCTTTACACATTATTTATCCTGAGCGGATTTACACTGGATTAAAAATATGGAATTAAGTTCAACATCATTATTACTAATTGATTGATTTGAGCGTATTGATTTAAACAACTTAGTTGCGCCTAATGTTCGCTTACAGTAAATACAAATGATTAAACATATTATGATTGTTAATATTACAAGGACTATAATTAGAGAGCTGTAACTTACATGTTTATAATTAAAAGATCTATATCTAGGAGAATTGACATTTCTTTCGTTAATTTGGCTTGATTTTGAACGAGGCTATGAACATTAATTGGTGACACGTCAATTTTGGTAATTATAATCCGTGCTGGTTGTGATATTTGTAATTTGCCAATGGACGCAATTTGAATTTGTCTTTCTTCTGTGGAAGACGATTCGAAAGTGGTTAAGAGTACACTTTGATTTATTAAAGCAGAGCAATCGTTAATGATATGAAGTAATATGATCCGGTAACGATTTTTCTATTGAAAGAATTGGTACATTTTATGTCAACAATGGTATCATTCGGGGAACATATGATCCAAGTGGATCGGTTTAATTTTATTATTTTAATTGAATGTAAGTGGAAAATAAACGGTGACACGTTTGATTGTTTTTAAAGGTTAATAACTGGGTTTCGCATAGTTTTGAATTAGGTATTATGAAGTGATTATTTTGTGAACAAAAATAATGAGAAATAGTAGCTTGTTTGCAATGGTCATTATTGATTGGGGTACTGAATTCTACATTAAAAAGAAGTGTTTTTTTTTTAAAGAATCGTGGAGTTGCCATAGCAACTCCACGATTCTCATCCCACCCCGCTTACCTCGGATCAGCGCATGTAGCGCTATGCACGAGTCTAACATGCCCCACCCTTGAAAACCCCCCCAACTATGCTACCGAGTCACTCCCGCTGCTCCAGAATTAATTAAAATTCGGGCCACAACGGGAGTCGAACTCGGGTCAACCGGTTGCGAAGCGGACTCTCGCCCACTGCGCCACCCGGTCGCCAAAAAGAAGTGTATTATAGGTAGGTATAATCATTTGAAAGTATTTATTATTAAAAGCACGAAGTGGGATCAAGTGAATATATTGATGTTCTGTAAATGGCTTTATAAGAGGGATTTTGTAGACAAAAGTAAATGTAGTATTTTTCTGTAAGCTTTAATTTGTATTAAAGATTCGTATAAATGCAAGTTTTCGAGTTTAATAGGATGAGGCAATTCTAAAGTTCTTTTGGTAGTTGCCTGTAATTCTTTAAGGTTTTCTGAATATATGTTCTAAAGCAGATAGTAGATCGTGGTTGTCTATTAATAATAAATGTAATTGATACTTTTGTGCAAAAGTAAGGGATGTCTCCAGATCTGTACAAGTTGATATAAATAATTCTAAAGATTGAATTTATTGATCAAGAATAGCATAAGTGGAGAGTGTTCCTAAAATTTGGTGAATGTCTAATTTAATGTCGAGAATAACTTTATTTAAATTTTCATTTAAGAGTTCTTGGTTGCAAGGGTTTTCATATTTAAAGTAAAAGTATTGATAGTCTCATTTAAATTTGCGTTTGTTCTTGTAATATAATTATTTGAGTATCGGAAGATTTAATTAATTTCTTAATAAGTTCATCGTATCGTTTACCGTCTTCGGCATTAAGGTTACCGGTGATAAATTTTATTACATCGCCGAGTCCATCGGCTATTGATCTTTTTGATTTAGTTTTTGTATGAATTTCAGGAAATAATTGATTAATTAGTTGATCAGATTTATCCAAATATTGTTGTAACAATAATAATTGATTTTCATAGTTAAAAATAATATTTTGAGAGGTAGAGGAGGATTTATATAAAAGTGAGTAATGTTTATTATTAAGCCAAGCTATAGTATTAAGCTACTTATTTTTAAGCAGTCTATATTATATAAAATAGGGGAATAATCTACAGTATTTATTAAGGTCCATGAACTTTCTTTCATAAGGGCCTTTCCTTTGACTAAGGGATATAGTCCAGGGTTGTCATGTAAATGTTGGAGTGTTACTTCGCTGTAGGCGAAGGTCCCGGCGAGGGTGAAGAATGTAATTGTCCTGAAAAGGGCCTTAAGTCGTGAGCATGTCTTTTAATTATCGTATTATTGGGTACATTTCCTAAATCGTAGGTGACATGTTCGTGGATTTTTTCAACTATGTATGGTCCTACGAAACGTGGTTCTTGCATTTGTTTTAACATTCACTTTGTCATTTATTTTAAAATCGTGTGATATGCGGGATTCATTAATTCTGATGTAACGTTTTTCTTTAGTTTTATTTGGTTTTTCATGAAGGTCATCGTAAAGGTGTTTCATTTTTTCTTTATGATCAATAACGTAATTTTCCTGAAAGTTTTTATTATATTCAAGGTCAAATGGGTTTCGACTTTCGGTATGGCCAAATAAGATTTCAAAAGAAGTATAGTTTAAATTCGAATGAATAGAATGATTGCAAGCGACAATACAATATTGAATTTTTTCATTTCAGGTATATTTTGGAGTAATCGATAATGCTCGAGAATAGTCGAATGTAGTCGTTCTACTATCGAGTTAGATTGGTGATTATGGGGGGTCGTTACATGTAATTTAATTTTAAGTGATTCTATAAAATTTTTCAAGGATTGTTTGTTAAATTCTCCTTCAACGATTAAAGTATCCAGTGTAGTAAAAGTTAAAAAATAGAATAGTTTGTTTGTTACATCTATCAGATTAAGCTTGAGCAAATTTTGAAAAAGCGTGAATTAATGTAAGGTATTTTTGTCCTCCTATCTGAAATATGTCCATGTGTATTGTATGGAATGGTCGATTTTGAGTAGGTGGTAAATTTGAAGGTTGTTTAATTGGATGTCTGTTGTATTTGTCTTTTTTACAGGTTTGACAGTTATCTATATAATTTTTAATGTCTTTATTGATTCCTTCCCAAAAATATTTTCTTTTTAAATGTTCAGTAGTTTCGGGGTTCCTCTGTTGTTATTTTTACTGTCGTGATAATTTTGGATTTGGCTAATTCTTTCATTTTTGTCTAAAATATACGTAACTTGAGTCACACATCTATAAAATTTAGGGGTGTTGGTGTTTGCTATGGAGATAATATAATCAGAGAATTCAGGTCTAAAGTGTCAGTTGGAAAATGGTAATGATAATTTGTTTTTGGTAAACAGTGTTCAATCAGCAGTTCATTAAATTTATCGTGTTTATTAAGTTGATTAAGATAAATCGATTTTCATCAATATTAGTTGATTTTATTTCTTTCTATAAAGATGTTATTGTAAATTAGATCTGATTTGGAAATTGTTGAAGAGGGTTTTCACTTATGGGTATTGCAGGTGTTGAATCTGCTTGGGTATGTACTGAATTTGATTGTGATTCGGAATGATTGAAATTTGGTGGAATTTGAATATTATATATTTATATTATATTTTCCTGAGATGTATTTTCATTATTTAAACCAGAGTATATAATGGGAATACCAAATAAGTCATTAAATGAAACAACCTTGTCGGCCCCACGAAGTATATTTCATAAATAAATTAAAGTTAAATTGATGGTGAACGTTTTCGCAACTGCAACTGTTGCATCATCGGACCAAGAATCTTTTCTTGATCTAGATTTAATTTAATTCTTGGTCTGATGATGCAACAGTTGCAGTTGCGAAAACGTTCACCACCAATTTAACTGAAATTTATTTATGAAATGTATTTCGTGGGGCCGACAATGCTGTTTCATTTAATTACTTAAATTTACCCCATTATGAGTATGGACATCAAACTGATGATACCAAATAAGTCAGTAGAGTCAGGTGAATCTGGTCGGTTTGGAATTGTACTATAATTATCAGTATTCATTTCTGGGGTGTTGGTTCTATCGGTGTCTTGTAAAATGTTATCAATTTCGTTTGCAATATCGCTGGTTATTAAAGGCTGAATTTGGATATGGGACTGAGACTTTATTAGTTTTCCGGGGTTTAAATGTTCTGTGCGTAAGTTGTCATTCAAATTTTTGTAAGAGTAATTTTCTTTTATAATTTTTAGGGAAATTTCCTTCCACATTCTTGACGTTATGGTTGTTGATTTGAATTTTATTTGTATTATCGGGTTTAATAAATTCGTCTAAAACTAAGGGTTCATAAATTCCAAACGTACAATTTTCAGGGGATGTATGAAAATAGTTTACAATAGTTTGAGGTGTTTGACATAATTGATTAAATTTTATTTTATCGCATAAATATGTGCCAATTTTGTTAACAGTAGGTAAAATAATTTGTACTTCTGGTCAAGGTGACAAGGTTACTATTATAATGGTGTAACGATTTCCGCGCCTAAAAGATGGAAATCCTTTATACATATTTAGTTATTCTCAAGCTTATAGGAATTTTTAATATTTCGAAGTTACCTTTTCTGTCAAGTCGACGCAAGGCGTTTTGGAGTTTCAAAAGTTGGGGGGGGGGAGG